>PVJA010002723.1:0-34141 GCA_004027025.1 Myocastor coypus | reverse complement strand
CCCTTCTTCTGGCTTTGATTTGCTAGTGAGACACTATTCCAATGCAGCTTTGTTTTACAGCGTATTTTAGTACCCAGTGGGGCTAATAAAGCCCCTATGTCAGACTTTGCCAGGCAGTTCTCACGGGTTAATTTTTCATGTGTATTTTAGAATGAGCTCTTGAAGTTTCAAAGATTTCTTATGGGCATTTTTATTGGGATCACATTAAATTTGTGATATAATGAAGGGGACAATAACGTCTTCACAGTGAGTTTAGGCACAAAGCGTGTCTTTCTGCTAGTTCATCCTTCTGCCTCTCTGTGGGCTTTTAATTTATTTTCTATAAATTTTATGTTTCTTAAACTTAGTCCTTAAAAATATGTGTCCATTTTTCTCATAAATATGTTCTTCTGCACATTGATTTGGCGTTCGAAAACCATTTCTGTGAGTTTTATAGTCACCAGCCTTACTTTTTCTTAATATTTCCGTTCACATGCGGTCAGTTTTCCTTGATGGTTTCGGGCAGTGATTTGCGTCATGTACAGATGTCATCACGTTGCCTTTTTTCACGTTTGGCTATTGATGACTTTTGCTCAGGAGTAAATGGCAAATGTGAGATTGTAAAATATTGGTAGTGACCATTCTAGTTTTTAACAAGAATGCTTGTGGGGTGTTACTGTTAAGCATGTTTGGGTCTTTGAATTAAGACATTTCTTAATTCTTTACCACATTGAAAGGTATTTATAGATATTCCCTATTTTATGAAGAGCCTATACATGGGTCAGGTTTGACGTGTATCCGTTGCTTTGCCTTACCATCTGTAGACAAGATTGTACTGTTGTCCTCTTTTTAACCTGTGGATGCTACAAAGTTCTGTTCATGATCCTGGTGTCTTCTTACTCATGTGTTTGGTGGTAGGATGTTGTTTTATTGTTGTCCTGAGTAGATTCTGTTTGTTAATGTTTGAGTTAGTATTTTGACATTATTTGAAGACAGATTGATTTAGGTGTTACTCTTACTTTCGTTGCTGGGACAATATAACCAACACCCAAAGTGAAGGAAGGTTTTCTTAGCTCACAGCCCAGTGTTCGTTGCAACCCATAGGTGGCCGGCTCCAAGGCAGAGTGGCACGTGACACAGAGCAGCCATTCCTGGCGGCGGCAAAGAGCAAGAGAGCAAAGGGAGGGAGTAGGGACAGCAGTGGCTGCAGAGAGCCAGTCGGTTTCCCTTATGTTGCATTCAGGCTCTGTGCCCCGGGCTGGGTGTAGCCCTCACACCCGTAATCCCAGCAGCGCTCACACCCTTAATCACAGCACTGGATCTCGAATTAATCACAAACTTTAGAATCCACTCCATGACTGCATGAGGCTTTGGGGGGACCCCTCCGAACAAACCATAAAACTCGATTTTTCAACCTTTGGTTATTTTTTTGGTCAGGTTTGGAATCAGTAGGATACCTGTTTTGGAAAGCTAACCTGGAGGCTTTCTTTTCCTAAATTCATAGGTAAGCATTGCGGCGTGAATCAGCACAAGGCCAGCTTCTGTCGGTGCTTCTGTTCCTCCTTCCTCCGGTGGTTCTTAGAGGAGGACATTCATTGGGTCATAGGGGAGCACTGCCTAGGTTGGATCTGCCTTGAACCACAAGGGAAAAGAAAAGGACTGACGCGTATGTTAACGAGGAGCCAAGCCGTGCCGAGGAGGGGAGGAAGGTGTCCCCAGAGGCTAAAACGAGACGGGAAGTCGGGGGACTGAGCTGAGTCACCGCGAATCCGCAGAAAAGCCTGGAGATAGTTAAGCTAAAGGCAGTGACAACCGTTGTACAAGTCACCTGCCGTGCGGTGGCATTGTGTGAAAAGGACCTGTACGGTCTCATTCTCTTCCGCTCTCTGCTTTGTGCCCTATGCGGGGCCAGCCCCACATCCGGTCTCACTTCTCCCTCCTACTGAGCCTGGGCTCTGACTGCGCACACCCACTGGTGCAGGCTTCTGGACGTCGCTTCCCTTCCCCATCTTGCCGTGCGTGCGTGCGTGCGTGCGTGCGTGCGTGCGTGTGTGTGTTTTATGAGGAGATGTGACAACAGCCTGCCCACGACAGTGGGACAGTAGGAGGTGCCCTTCTTCCGGTGCCCAGTGCAGCCATATCTCTCACGCTGGCTTTTGCGGGCTGGGTCAGTCTTGTCTTTAGGAAGTCAAGTTGCGGTGTCATTCATCCCCGCCTCCACGGTCTTGAACCCATGGAGGTCTTGGGTCTTTCTCCAAATCCCTTCCAAGGTCTTCTCTGCAATATATTTCTAAAACAATTTTCTTCACTGTATTTTTATGTTTTCCTTTTCTTCTTTCTTGGGCTAGACAGCGGCATTAAATTGGATCATTTCGTGTTTTTAGATTCTGCTTCACCATCCGGGATTCTCCCGGGCCCCTCCTGAGCAGTTGCGTTAGGCTGCGCCAGCTGGGCGAGAGATTACATAACATCTCCTGGCTTAAAATCGCTCGGCTCTCCTATTGTTTTGATAAATTTTTCCTTTCAAATTTTGTGTCCATTCCACATTTCAACCCTAGAAATTTTGTTTCCAATGGCAGGGGGAGTAAATTGAAAACCTTAAATGTGCGAGACCGGATGCAGCTCTAACCGGAGAAACCAAGGAGACGCCCCTTTATAAAGCCTATAAGGAACATCTAGTGCTTGGAAGTATACCAAGAACTCCTTGATCAGATTTTTGGCTTTACATATAAAGGGGGTGCAATTTGCACTTTGTGGTTGCGATGCCTGCAGGTACGGGTGTGGCAGATAGCCGGGAAATCGGTAGGACTTAGGGTTCTGAGAGAAGGCTGCTTGTGTGCGAAACAGCTTTTCCTGACAAGCTGCTTGTCAGGGATTTCAGCAGCTCCTCTTTTCACTTATTTATTTGCTTGCAGGGAGTTTTAGGCAGGTGTGGGGCGTGTTTTGCCCTGGCAGCACACATGTCAGAAACGGAACCCTAAAAATATTCTGCAGATATGAATATATGGGACTCCCCCGCCCCCATGCCTTGGTGCACCAGCAGTGAAGAGGGGATGCGGGGCTGATTGTGGTAAAATGGCGCTGAGCTTTCTGCTCGTGACCCCACTGATGATTCCTGGCTTAGACCGTGGAACCCTCCTAGGGCTCGGCATCCCCCCAGGTCCCTCCCTCTGTGTGGCGGACCTTCCTCATCTCTCTGTCCACCGTGGGAACAGTCTTTCCGAGTTCCATTGGACCAAGGCATGAATTGGTACTGCAGGCACAAAAGCATTTTGGGACTGGCGTGTGTGTCTGGTGGGGGGCGGTATCTCAAGGGGTTTGTTGAAGGTGATGGTTCTTCAACTGGATTGGCCAGCATGGCCACAATGCCACAGGGCATTGTTGGTGAGACACAGCTCTGTGGTGTGCCCTGGCCAGGCAGCGCCTTTGCAGAGCCCACTTTAAAAGCCAGTACCTCTGCCCAAAGACCTTCGAGGCACCATGGTCTTGTTGATGGTGCTGGGTACTGCGCCTGGCTCTCGGCCTGACCATGAAGCAAGGCCAGCCAGCCCAGCGTTTTCTTCCTCTTCTTTGCATTTTTGGAAAGGAGCAGACACTGGGAAAAGAGGACGACTGAGATGAGGAAGAGAAAGCGCTTCTCTTGGAAAATGAGTTCTGCATCGTACATTCAGTGTACTGTGAATGTCTGTGCATTCTGGTGGTGACATTTATAGCGCTACAACTGTGAGTGTGCAGATGAAGCCTAAGGAATGCCAAATGGCATCCTCCAGTGGGGAACAGAACTTCTCCGGGGCGAGAGGGGCTTCCGGTCAGGTACCAGTTCCTTCTCGTCCAATTTCTTCAACTTCAAGCTTAGCGAGGGGGCTAGAACTTCAGGAAAATAAAATCGAAAGCATGGTATGGGCGTCGCTTTATGATTTCCTGCTCATTTATTCATGGGTCCTCTCTGCCCCTCTGCTCCCGCTGCCTGGGTCTCAGCCACCCCGGCAGGACGACAGGTGGCTCCTGCTCTGTGGCTCAGTGTCTGGGTCCATTAGAAACGTGGAAGGAAGCAGGGGGCTTTTCTGAGTGTCTCCCTGCCACGCCCAGAGGAGGCTACAAAGGTCTGTGCTCCTTGGCAACAGTTTGGTTCCCCACGGCCCCTGGGGTGCAGTGGGGCTCCCACCCACCTTGGATAATTCTGCTTTGCCACCATTACCTCTCCTCACCTGTGCATCAGAAAGCTTAACTAAGTCATCCAGAAGTTGACATGGAAGATCTGCTTCTTTATTTTATCCCAGGCTGGTTTTAATGTATAATTAAACACTGCTGAAGCAGTACGTGTGTGTGTGTGTGTGTGTGTGTGTGTGTGTGTGATCTTATTTTTGCTTTCTAAGAAACTCAGCAGCCTGTGGCTCTGCCCAGGCAAGATGGGCCACTGCTGCTCAGTGCTGTGCTGGGCCTGTGTTTCCCAAACCATGCCCCATGGAACCCTCGTTGCAAAGGTGATTCTAGATATTGTGTTGGAAAATGGTGTTGTGATCACTTCAGCGTGGGGCTCACCTACCTGCTGTCTTTCCCTCCTGTTGCTTCTGAATATAGATTAGCATGTTAGAGTAGGGACACGTATTTACCTATGTTTTAGAGAAGCTTTCGACCTTATTTCATCCAGTATTTACTTGGGTTTTTGCATGGGACCAACCCCTCTCCTGCAAGTACCGTATGGCATCCCAGTCTGCTCAGGGGCACAAAGGTTCCACAGAGTCCAGTTGATACCACAAGAAGGGGACCCTTCGTACCCTGGGCCTGAATGTCAGGACCTGGGGCTCACAGTCTCTTAGCTGGTGGTGGCAATGGTGCGTGGGGTTCTGCAGTCTTAAATCTCCATAGGCACACCATCCCAGGATTTCTAATGGCCCCTGATTGAAACGGGCAAGCGCCGTACCCTGAGCGTCTGCGGCGCAGTCCCGGCAGGCATGTCTCGAGCTTGTTAAAGTCTGTTCTCTGGGACTTTTATTCACACAGCCTCCCCTGAGCCATCCAGTCCCAGCCCACGTCTGTGTGAGTCACTTTTTTTAAGTGCTTCTTTTTTTAAGGGAAAAAAAAGAAGTCTCATGCACATAGATAATTAGAGAGAAGGAAAAAAAAAAAAAAAAAAAAAAAAAAAACGAGTAAAAATAAATCATGTTGTTTAATTTAAAAATCCACATGAGTCTTGAGTGCCAAATACA
Organism: Myocastor coypus; assembly: GCA_004027025.1. Classification (NCBI taxonomy): domain Eukaryota; kingdom Metazoa; phylum Chordata; class Mammalia; order Rodentia; family Myocastoridae; genus Myocastor; species Myocastor coypus. The sequence continues at coordinate 28,952 of PVJA010002723.1, read as the reverse complement.
TATGTTCCTCACTTTCTTGGATTACCAAGAACTTGTCACCTTTGTACTCAGTGAGTGAGCGTTTTTCACCGCAGAAATGAAGGATGCGGAAGGAGCATGTCGCCACAGAGGTGGCGCTGGACTGCATTCTCCCAAGTCACTCAACATAACTAAATCATGCAGCCGTGGCTCACGCCTGTCATCCCAGCACTTGGGAGGCTGAGGCAGGAGGATTGATGTGAGCTCGAGACCAGCCTGGGCTACCTGAACTGCACATCGAGACCCTGTCTCAAAAAGACAAATAAATCAATGACTAAATCATGCAGAGGTCCACTACAGCCATCTACTTCAGAGCCACGGATCCTCATGCGTCTTTTTTCCAGGGTAATTATATTGTCCTGATGGGCAGTCCCTCTCCAATGTCTAGGCTCCTCTCTCAAGACTGTTGCCCAGGTCATGGTATGCTTACAGGCATTCTCATTGAGTGGATCCACTGATTGTGTGATGTTCTTCTGTCAGAATTGGTAAGCTGTTATGACCTATTATTTCATCATTAAGTTTACTGCATGAAATGTGTGATTCTACAGCTGTCCGTGACTGTGTTGATGGAACGTAATACAAATCGATCATTCGGCACGACCGGTGTGCATGGAAGCATACATTTGAAATTTAAAAACATTAAGTGCAGCTCAGCTTGGTTCTGAGTGCCGAGAAAAGGTGTGTCTGTTGGCTTTAGAGAAATGTGCCCAGCAGGTCTGGGACAGTGGCACAAGTCCTGGGACTTGCTGTCACAGGCCAATGCTACACTTAATCATGAGCTCGATCAGGCTACGGGGCATTCAATACCAGGAAAGGACAGCTTACAAATGTGTGCAGTGCGTTAATTGTGCAGGAAATAGCTGGAGGTTTGCTCTCCTAAGCAGGTTAATGGTTCAGCCAGGCAGAGTAGCACCCACCTATAATCCAGGGTACTCTAGTGGCTGAGGCAGGAAGATTGCAATTTCCCAGCCAATGCAGACAACTTTGCAAGACCCTGTCACAAAATAAAATTTTTAGGAAGATGGAGAACATAGCTTAGTGACAGAACATATGCTTAACATGCAAAAGCCTCTGAGTTCAATCCCCAGCACTGTAAATATAAAAGAAAGGTAATGTTAGAAGGGACCAAGGGCTGGTGAGCTCCAGGCTCTAACTTTGGGCTATTTTGGGCTCCGTATGAGCAGGGCTTTGGAACTTATGCCTAGAGTTGGCGCTATAGCTGTTTTCCCTACTGTATACATCCCTCAGGCCGCAGGCCGCAGGCTGCGTGATGCAGGAAGAGCCTGCAGAGGAGAAAAGCGCTTTGCAGTGCATAGTGCAAGAAAGTGACTCTGGCATGAACCCAGCTGGGTCTTGTTCTTCCCTCCGTTTTCCTTGGTATTCAGGCCTGCTGCCATGTTTGTCTTGGCCTGCAGAAACAGCTCTGCGTCTTTTCTCAGCTTCTGTGTGAGAGTACTGTGAGCACTGGTCTCCGGTGGTCAGAAGTCGGATGGGCACCAGAGGCACCAGCAGTGCAAACCCTGGGAAACGCCTCTCACGAAGCCGAGGCCGCCTGGACGTAGACTCAAGGCCCATCTTCACAGCATAAACCTGAGGAGGAGATGGTGTCTGTCTTAGTTACTTTTCTCTGGTTGCTGGGACAAAATACTCGACAGCCAAAATTAGGGAAGGAAAGGTTTAGTTAGCTCACGGTTGGTAGAGGTTTCAGTCCATATTTGGCCAGCTCCAAGACAGAGCAAAATGTGGTAGAGAAAACAGGAAAACAGCAGGAGCAAAAGAGGGGGGAGTAGCAGCAGAAGCAAAGGTAGAGGTAGAGGCAGAGGCAGAGGGCAAGCCTCTCTCCCTCCCTTACGTCGTATTCAGGCTTCCTGCCCCAGGCCAGCCGTGGCACTCCCAACCACAGTCGCAGCATGGATCCTGAATTAATCACACACTCTTGAAGCTGCCCAATGATTGTATGAGGCTTGCAAGACCCCTAGATCCAAACCATAGCAGTGTCCTGGGCATGAAACCACTGTGCACATGTGCTACCATGGCGACGTGTCTCTGTCGCCCTTACAGGTGAGGGTCACATCGTCTCTGCTGTTCTTGGGTTGGTTCATGGAGCCTAAATGTGGATTACCCTGGGACTCTCTGCTCTGAAGCGCTGGCATTTGGAGTGTGCATCCATTTATTGTTTGTTACAAGAAACAAGATCCCTTGACGTCCCCAGCTTGGTCCTAGAGTGGCAATGTGCCTGTGTGTTCTCTGTCACTAGGACTGTCATCTCTTAGTGGGAAGAGATGGCTATCACACCTGGAAAGAACAAAGCACTTGCAGATTTCCTTTGCGCTGTTGATATTAACTGCAGTGGGACTCTATAAATCTTCCATGCTAGCTACACATGTATTTATCTACTTGCTTCTCTGCCAGTAAGATGGACCCATCTCTTATGTCAACTCTGGAGACCACGGGAGGGGAGGAGAGCCACAACTACTTTTTTACGGCCAAAAAATAGTCCACACTCTTTTCAAAAATAGTGAGAAATACGTTCTGCAGGTTGTACTCTGAATGTAAGTCTGAATCAGTCCTAAAAACCAGACAAGTACCAGTTGGGCCTCTGGTACCTTCTTTTCTTGAACTTGGGAGTGGATGGAAGCTTTCTCTTTCTCCAGGAGGTTTTGAGTTTCCCCCTTCTGTGCTCCAGGTCCTGCTCGCATCCCAGGGCAGGTTGGCCTAGTGTTTCAAAGCAGTGGGAACTGTATTTTTATAAATGTGGAAATACAAGCCTGTGACGTTTCAAATGTGAAAATAACATCAAAGTGTGAGAAAAACTCTCACACTTAGATATTATTCTAACACTCTGGGGAATAAAACAGGCCCTCTTGGTAGTGTCTGCACTTGCATGCACTTAGTAGAATATGTCATATTATTCCCCACCATTATGATACAAATAGGTAACGACAGAAAAGTTTTATTAAAGCAGACATTTAAGTAGGACTTTGCCAGAAATGAAATAATACAAAGAAGACGAAAAGAACTCATTCATGCTAGAGAAAAAAAATGAGAGAGTATTGTTTTGCGTGTCCTTAGAATTCTTGATCTCGAATGGAATGATAGCCCAACGTACGGAAAACGAACCAGTGTGGTGGTGTGTAGCCATAGCCTAGCACTCTGGGAGGCAGAGGCAGGGATGCTGTAAGCTTGAGCTTAGCCTAGATGATACTTATAAAATAAAAAATAAAGATGGCTGGGGATGTAGCTCAAGGTGAAGGCCATGGCTTCCATCCCCAGTGCCATGAGAAAAGCAAGTAAACAAATACACCAAAACAAAACAATACAACACAGGGACCTTTCCATGCATGATGGCCCAGACCTGCAATCCCAGCACCCAGGATGCTGAGGCAGGAGGGTCATTGCGAGTCTGAGACCAGTGTGGGCTACAAAGTGAGCTCAGTGCAGCCTGAGCTGTAGCATGACACCTTGTCTCACAAAGTCAAGAACAAACAACAACAAAACCTCCACAGGGATACTCTGTTCTGCCTTAAGCTAGGAGCTGTGGCCTCTTGGTCTAGCTGATCCCACTTGAAAAGGAAATAAATGAAGGTGGTAATTTTTAACTTCTCTTGCTAACCAGTGAGTATCAAGGTTGAACAAAGTCCCATTTGGCTCATTTCACAGATAAATGCAGTTTTTCCATATTTGAAGACTTACCGCTCCTAAAACATATGCCACCCCATGCGTCTATCATTTCTGGTCTGAGTACCAGGCCTGGTGTCCTGTTGGCTTTCTAAAGCTTTCTCGTCTCCAAAGAAAGCTAATAGCAGCCAAGTGTGCTGGCCTTCCTGTGGGCTTCCCGAAGCCAGGGCAGCCATGAAATAGTTACATACAGAGATCTAAACATCTAAACACACGCGCGCGCGCGCGCGCGCACACACACACACACACACACACACTTTGGTTGGACAAGGAGTTGAGACTTAAAAAGCGCAATTTTAAAACATGTGCGTTTCCTAATAGATCAAGTAATCACTTGAATTGTGAGCTTTGTGGTCCTCAGGGAAAATAACTTTGCCCTTAGGCCTGTGGTCCCCGGGAAGGGTCTGCAGTTTGGTAGGCAATAAAGGGTTAGAGAGGGTGAGGGACAGCTTGCCGAAAGTCCTGCGCCTTCCGAAGACTGCCACCTGCAAGACATCTCCAGGGGTGGCCACGCCTGTTTTATTTACTGGTTCAAGGACAATCAGAATCAGTGTAAAGGTTGAAAATTATGCGGCACATTTTGCGATCTGAGGTGAGATTTTTATGAGCACATTTACATTTTTATAAATCAGGCTGGGGCGGTTGCAGTTTTGTATTATTAATCGAACCCCGAGAGTTGGAAATGGGAACATCTCGCTCAGTTTCTTATGGAGTGATCATAAAGACCAGTCCTTACACCATTCCTGCTCTTCTGGGCTCTCACCCAAGCGCCTCGCATGAACCCTTTCACTCCTGCCTCAGGGAGTTGGTGAGGTGCGCTGTCTCTCTCTCTCTCTCCCTTCCTCCCTCCCTCTCTCTCTCTCTCTCTCTCTCTCTCTCTCTCTCTCTCTCTCTCTCTCTATATATATATATATATATATATATATATATCCTCTGGCCCTGTAGGGAGGGACCAAGGTACAGAATGTGTCACACGGAACTGGCTTTCAATCCCACACTGCAGAATCCACGCTCTTTGCTAACGCCAGCCTAGATGTTCTTATATAAAAAGGGAAATCTTTTCCGAGCTCAGCTGGTGGAGAAACTTTACAGAGTGTGTTAACCCTATAGGTCACCGGTGGCCTTCAAATCCACTTTCAGAATGTCGTGGCCAAGCTCATTGCAAGACTTTGGGAACTTTCTGGAAGGACATGATGTTCCATTGAGCCCAGGCGGTTAAATCAGGCTGTGCGCTCTTTGTGGGGTCCAAGTAAGAGGTCTAACGCTGGGGGAAAGAACCTGAGATGTTCTTAGTCAACAGGTTCTGGAAAGCAGTGGCCTCCCTGCCCGAGTCTGTGGTGTAGCTTCAAAGAAACCAGACTGCGTTTGTGTGGCCTGTGTGGCCTCTCTTGTCAGTGGCATCTTGGTGAGATGTTTGCGAGGCCTCGCCTTCTCAGGAGGGATTTGAAGGGCACCGTGAGGCAGTGGGAGGTTTCTTCTTGTTGCACCTGAGGAATCTGCAGGAGAAATGGTAGGTGTCAGGAAAGGGAAGGCCTGGCTGACATTGGGCCCCAGGAGAGTGGGGAAGATAAGGGAGTGGTCATGGCTCAGGGGTCCCCGTCGGCTCCCTGTCCCCACGGCCACCTGGTTGGTGTCTGCCCCTCCCCGAAACTTGGTGGCTGCCCCTGAGCACCCAGTGCTCTTTCTCTCTGGATTTCTTCCTCCTGTTAGGTGCTTTCAAGGTTCTTTTTGGTTTTGTTTATTTTGTATTTCCAATCAGATGGTTACGCAAACCTGCCAGTTGGGTACGTTAAATTTATCTTCCTGGTATGACAGTCAGTATCCTCCGGGCTGTCACAGTCATGTGGACCAACGTGGGCCTACCCCACAGTTGGAAGGCTCAGAGAGGTGTCAACAGTTGCTTTTTCTTTGCTGCCCGAAGTCATCAGCAGTCACCAGGCAGAAGCGTGTATATTAGTAGATTGATTTTATTTCCCACAAACACTCATAATTCGGAGAATGTTTCCTGTGGGATGGCATGCTGTTTTTAAAAGAACAACTTTGGTTCTTTTGTCCAGGGTTAACAAGCAAAGCTGTTGTTTCCCTTATGCATTTTCCAGGGCTTACAGTCCTACTTTCACCGTGCTTACCTTCCAAAGCGTGCTTAGTTATTATTAAACTATTGTGTTCCCGTATTTGATGAATCTGATAGAAAGCTGGCTATTTTTATTAGCTATCAATTTTCACCACCATGGAGTGTTCCACTTGGGGCAAAGAGAAGTATAGCAGGACTTGCTCATTGGGCTGTTCATATTTATAAAAGTGGCAGCAGTGAAAACAGGGCACACAAATCCAGGCCAGTCGTACCAACGCACCATGCACGCACGGGCTGGCACCAGGGCACAGGGCGCTTTTCCCTGCCGGAAGTGAGAGTGATCATATTTTTAGCACAGTAGGTAGCTCAGGGTTTGTTCTTTCTGTTGTTTGTATTCCTGACAACAGCCCTGCTAGAACAGACTCTTGGCTATATCCAAAAGCCAGTGCAAATTCTATTTATGTTTGTAATTGCCGAAGAACAACCCTGAATCAGTGCGCTTCCGTTTTTCAAGTCGTAATTATAGCGCACTGCAATTTATATTTTCATTAGTCATCTTTTGACGTTATTTATTAGAGTATCATGAGATGGCTCATTAAAAATAAAATTGGAAAGAAAAAAGTCAGAACTGGGATACTGGATGCCGGTGGAGCACGGGCAAGGGTGATTATGCTTTTCTTTACTATGGAAAAACTTCTCGCGGCAGCTGTGGCCCTCTAGCGAGGAGGACGCCTTGCCAGGTGGAGTGTGTCTCACCGTAGGACAGAGGTCACAGTCTACCAATCATTCAAACATCTGCAAAGATATAAAAAAAAAATTAGTAATTTTCTTGTGCATGTGATAGCATTTCATGCGCTTGCAATTTGGGGAGAATTAAGATGAACTGAATTTATTTTTCCAGAATGCAGTGGTTCTCGGAAACCACTCCGAATTAATCATTTCAGCGAATTTCTCCTTCTCTTTTATACCAAGAACAGATAGGCTAGTGGGAAAATGCCTTCTTTTGCGAAGAACTGAATGCAAATCTGGTTTCTGTGTTTAAAAGTTAGAAGGGAGGGTGGGAAGAGGCAGCGAGGAAGGCCCTGGGAAGAGCCCAGTGGGGCAGGGACGCCACCCTGGTGCCTGCTCCCTGTCATTCGGTTTGCGCACCCACAATCCACACCCACTAGCTTTCCAAAGGCAGCTGCCCTCTTTTCCACGGATGACGCCGAGCCGGAAACGAAGAGAGCCCTGTGCGGGGTAACACAGCCGGGCGCGGGGAGCTAAGGACACGCTGCCTCCTCTGCTCCCTGCCCTTCCCGAATTGGAAGTGCTGCCCAGTGTGGTTCCGTAGCACCAAACCCGCTCAGATGCTGGCCAGTGATTTTCGCTTCGTGGTAAGGGAGCGGATGTAGAAGGAGTGCTCAGAGCCTTATCCCCCTCATCAAGGGCAGCGTAGCCAATGTGCGTGGAGCGAAACAGCAGAGTTGCATCTCCGTGTCTGGAGCTGTCTAGGAAGTGGCTCAAGTGTCCCCTCCCTGCTCTGTCCTTTGTCACAAGCCTCTGCCCCACTCCTACTGCAGCAGCTCCCAGAGAGCCTGTGTCCGGGGCCCCTCGGGATGTGTGGGATCGCCCTGCCCCTGGCGAGGGCCGGTGCCAGGCATCTCTCTCACCCAAGAGCGTAGATTCGCGTTCGACGGATGATGCTGTCTCGCAGCACTGATTTCCTTATTGCTGACAGAGAAAAGGCAAAGCGGATCTCTTGGTTCTTGCTAAGCCTTGTGCAGGCTCAGGCTACCTGGAGAAATCAGGCCCAGCGGGGAAGCCTAGGTTCAGGACCGTGGGTGACGTCTGCGCGTCAGTTCTGCCGGTCGGGGAGGCCCGCTTGTGGGGTGCTGGGCCTTGCCTCTCCTAGTGCTGCAGAAGCTGGGTAACAGGTGTGCACTCTGAACTGCACACGTGTGCTCCCAGTAGCTGTCTGCATGCAGCCTCAGGAAGCCTTCATCTCTGACCAAGGAGATCTGGCCTTCTCTGGAACCCATGAGCTGTTTGTAAGACCTTGCTGCATTTCAGGAGGAACTGCAAAGACACGCGCCAGCCCTCTTGGCGCTGTCATTTCCCTTCCAGCCTTCTCTTTTCTTTCTCCTGTGTTTCCTGCCACGTATTAGGCATGCTTCTAAACACACACAAAAGCCGGAAGACATTTAGAGGGAAAGTCCATCCTAGAGTGAATTTTACCAGCAGCAAGGCCACCAACTGCGATCCCGTGCTAAGTTCCTATGCGGCAGCTACTACCTAAGCCCTTTCCCTATATTTCTCTCATTAAATCCTCTTTCATAACTTTATGGCTAGATATGCTTATCTCCCTTTTACAAGCAAAGAAATCAAGGCAGAAAGAGATTAAATTGCATATTCAGAATACTTCTAGCTGTTAGGTGGCAAAACACAATTTAAACCCAGGTCCGTTGGAGCTGAATTCGAAGCACTTAGCCCAGCACCTACTGCCAAGACAGCTCCTACCTACGGAGCACTCACAAAACCTTAAGTTGATTCTTCCGTTTTTCATGGGATCACAATCTTTGAAATCTGCCACACGTGCTGTGTTTTCAGATCTTCCATCTTCCGGGCCTGTCTCTTTCCTTTTTTCAAATCTGTGAGGTAAGCATGTTGTAGAATTTGAGCATCTCCTAGCTCCAGATCATGTAGAGCCAGGTATCTCTGTCCTCAGTAGTGAGAGAGGTGCTTTTACTCAGTCCCTTCCAACACAAATATGGGCCACCTGCCTTCTCGGGAGCTGGAACTGGTAAACTCCTACACCACTGTTACTGTCGCTGATGTTAGTAAGACTTTTCAGAGCGGCGGAACAATTTTTCTTAGGCGGTGAGGGTCCACTGGTCTCCGTGGATGTTGTCATCTGCGTTCTGTCCCTTTCTGGGCTTCTCAGTCACTTCTCTTCTTTTTCCCCCTCTAGGCGAGGAGGACATGTATGGGTGTGCTGGGGCAGAGCCCTCGGTGGGCTCTAAGCAGTAGTCTTTGAGCACAGTTTCAACTTCCTGCTGTCTGTAAATGCTCTCAGAAATAAAATAGACTGGAAAGTGCTCCTGAGAGGGACTTTGTGGGCGGCCTGAGCAGGTCGTCTGCTTCGACTCTGACTGAGGACTCTAGGCCAGGAAGGAGGGGAAGGGGACAGTTTCCTTCCCCACCACTGCTGCCTTCTCAGGCCTCCATCTCTCTTCAGCTGCAGACAGATCCTGGGATGAGGGCAAGGCCGGAAGTCAGCTGCTCGCTGTGTCTCTCTCCTCACGAAACCCTGGCGGGTTGAGCAAGTGTGCAGAGCTTTCAGTCCTTTGACTCCTCCTCTGTCACTCATGAGAACTCAAGCTTTGAGTTGCCTCTTAAAACATAGCAACTTTTAAACTGTAAACTACATGTGATATGCAGTCCATTGTTTAAAAATGCACCATGCCTTCTCTTTATACATTTGCTGAACCTAGATATTTCCTTTGAGTGGAGCCATACATTATGTGGTCCTTTCTCTCAGGTGTCTTAGACATTTTCTACTGTCACCTTTTTCAATCATCAGGTTTTTTTTTTTTTTTTTTTTTTTCTGAAATCATTCATGGTGCCCAATTTTTAGTCTCTGTAGATGCATTCTGTGCCATACAGAGGCCCAAAAGTCACAAAGAAATCTAGAAATCCCTGTCAGATAAACAGAAGCTGTGTTTGTGTAATGACCTGTAAAATTGCCAAATGCAGATTTTGATTTTTCTGCCCAGCTGAGGAGTCATTTAGTATTAACCAGACATGTGAATTCTTAAATTATTCATTAAAAAGTACTTTCAGTGATTTTTAATGCACGAGATCACTACTGTGTAAAAGGTTGGGGACATTTGTGGACAGCCAGGAAGAGGGCCATGGTGGGCTCTGTGTGAACTCAGGCGCTGGACAGGGCTTCCAATTTCTGGGTCCGCGGTGTGCTTGGGCTTGTGGACTGCACAGATCCACTGACCTCTTACCCGTGGGAAGCATTGCTAGTGCGGCCTTGTGCTCTGAGAGAAGAGAACCCTTGTGATCTGCTTTTACTCCACTCCCTGGATGACAGATATCAGAGCGCCCTTATGTGTCCCTGGTAGCAGAGAAAGGGAGAAAGAACACTGCGACCACTCTTCAGAGCTGGAAAGACCAGGGGAGACTGCGAGACAGAGCGGATGGCACGCCGGGGACCCCTCCGCATCCCACAGCTATGTGCCTCCCGGCGCTGTGCTGTGTGTGGTGTCTATAAATCTCTTCATCTGTGTGCCTCCCCCAGAACCCAGCCCCTGATCCTGCAGGTGGTAACCCCCGTAGGAAGCCGCTGACAGGATAGCATCACTTCCACATTGCACGTGATTGACCTCATGTTTGCGTCTTGTTTGTATGTTTTTCTTTTTTTTAAGTTTAAAAAGATAAAAGAAAGCTAATAATTCTCAGGTCAGTTTACTGTTTTTTAAAGCACCGTTCAAATATACTCCTGGAAGCACACACACACACACACACACACACGTGTGCATATACACATATGCACACATACACGCATACACACCTAGACAGCATCGTGCTATAAGAGAAATACTTGTCTCAATGCTACTTAAGTGGAAATGACAAGTAAGCTGACTCCTGAAATTATGTTTCAGTGCAAAACCAAAATCATTTTCCTTCCCTCCCTCCATCCTGTCTTTTTCTTTTTTTCCTTCCTCCAGATTTAGAATCCTGTGGGTAAGCCTTTTCCACTGGCTGCATAATTAGGTGGGTTAATTATGTCCTATATTACCTGTCCTATTGGTGTAAGAAGTGAGTGCCTAGCCTGTGGACTGGGTTTATGGTAGCCCACTGAAAAAGAAGCGGTGGCAGGCAGGTGGCTGGCCAGGAGACGTCTTCATAAATTAGAAATGCTGAGAGCCAGCCCAGGGCCTGCCTCCTCGCCGGAGAGCTGGCCAGGGCCCGCGCTGGGCTGGTGGTCCGACTGGCTGGCCCATATTAATGATGACAAATGAGCTTAAGGACAACTGTTGGAAGATATCGGATGCCTGCGTTGTCTCGTTGCACTGTCCTGTCAGATGAGAGAAAATCACCTGAAATGCCAGCAGCGCAAATCTTCTAGACGGCAACGGGAAGGAAGTTCCTGGACCATCAGGCTTGCAGGGTATTCGAAATTGCCGTTAATTTGGTCTGCAGATCGTGGTGTAAGGCAAGCAGAGAAAGCTTCAGGTAGTGAGAAAAGATTGCCCATTTCTTTGGATAACTTTGGATACAGGTTTCAAGTCAGACAGACAGCACGTTGTTTGAACACAGGGCCTAGAAGTTGTCAAGACCACACCGGAAACTGGTTTTGGGTGGTGTTTCTTTTCTTTTTTTTTCTTTGATAACCCTCTTTGTCCTGTTCTCACACAGGTGCCATCTCTTGACTCACACCAGTTGAAGTGCTGTGTTTAATTTCTTTGATAATAATCCGCTCGAATATTTAATATTCCTCATTTGTCATGCTCTGGAGCGAATGGGTGATAATGTCATTAAAGACCCTCGGCCATGAGACCCACACCAAGCTGCGTGACAGACCCATGAGGTCAGAGGGCACAGCCGGAAGTACACATGGAGACTCTTGGCTGACAGTGACACTGGGCTGCCTTTCCGAGAAGGTCCCCTGCCGGATTGTCCTGGGTAGATGTCTCATAGAGCAATATATTTCTAATTGGATTTTAATTGCAATCTGATTTTAGCATGTGTGTGTGTGTTTCGGTTCGCTGCTACCAGAAGGACAGTGATCCAAATGAAATTATACAATACGGATCCCAGGGCGATTTGCTCTCTGCCAGAAATATATTGGAGGAATAAAATGCATGCGGTGTTGTTTGCCTTAGTTTATTGACTGAAAATCGGCAGTGCTTTATGCTTGGCCGTTCTACCTGGTCTGTGGTTCATTCACCCGGAAGGAGGAGGACAGGGTGCGGGCTGCATGCGCGGGTGGGGGTGGGGATGGGGCTCTTGTGTCCAGCAGTCTCTAGGCTGTTGCTTAGTGGCCTCAGGTCTTAGTTCCTAAATCTGTAGCTTGGGACTAGCAACAGCTGCCAGGAAGGAGTTCATAGAAGATGTTACGATGCCTAACCAGGGTGAGACACGACCACTCTCTGAGGTCTCCCATCGGAGGTTAAAAATTTGTTATTTGTTCATCACCCTTCTTTGACGAGTGACGGTCTTTCTCATCCAGCACTCTTCTCTGTCCCTGACTTGCTCGTGTTGGAAACATTAAGGTCATTTAGAGATTCTCTGGATGAAGTTCTGTTAGGACGAATGTGTTCTGGGTACAGCGTGGTCGCTGGGGTTGACCACGTCCATGTTGCACACTGCTGAGAGGGTAGATTGTCCTAGCCTCCCCACTAGGGAAGGGTGCGTGGCCCGGTGACCGTCTGCCATCATGAGCGTGGGGCGTGCAGGCTTCCACCGCAGCGTCGCCTCGTGCGCCATACTTGTGTTCAATTTATGGGCCGGTGATGTCTTAGGGAAGTGGATGGAGACATTTAAAGGCCTCTCTTGGTCAGCAGATATGGAGACACCAGGTCTGGCTGTTGCCTTGCGGGTACTAATATTAGCCGAGGTTAATTCCCTACGGCCCCCAGAAGGGGCTCTTTCCAACGAAAAGTGACCAGAAGGCTTCCCAGCATTCATTATCCTGCCGGGTGACTCTCTTTTCAGGGAATACGATATTTGAGAGGGATCGCAGCACTAATCCCTGTGTCAATTGGAGTCAGAGCGCAGCTTCCCGACATGAAATCTTGCTCCTCTGGATCCTCTGCCACGGCCCCTGTGGCTATTCCATTATTGCTCCCAGTAAATATGACAAGTTTGTGCAGCTTTTTAGCTCATTAATTTTTCAGAGTGTGCTCATGGAACTGATTTTATTTACATCAGAAACATTCACTCTCAGGGCTTGGGTGGGAAATGGGACTCTTTGGTTCCTCCCTGTTGGCAGTGCTGACCCAGAACCACCAGGACCAGGGGGAGGATCCTAGCAGCAGCTGTTCCCCAGGAGAAGCAGAGACTTTATCAATGTTTAAAGAATGAACCCATTCATACAAGGATGGTTGGAACTGTATTTAAAAGGTTACTTGTGTAACCTAACCTCTGCAAGTTGGAATAGTGGGAACCCAGTCAAATCATAAGACATGCCTGGTGCGCTCATAATAACTCAGAGTGATCCGATACGTGACCGGAGTAAGTGTGAATTAACTCAGTGGCATTGGTAGAGTCTGGGCCCGTGTGCTGGAAGGCTGCTGCACTCTTTATTGTCAGGATCACAGCGTACTTTGCCCCCTACCAATACTTTGCAATCTAACAATAGCAATCAAAAAAAAAAAAGAAAGAAAGAAAGAAAAAAGAAAATTCAACTGTATAGCAAGGAAACAGTGGCAACGGCCCTCCATTCTGCAGGGCTGGCAGTACTGTGGCTTGACTGCAGGGCTTCTGCAAAGAGCTACAGCGTCCCCAACCCCTTTCTCTTTATTGTTATTTAAATTTATTTATTTATTTATTTATTTATTTATTTATTTATTTATTGGCGGGACTAAGGATAGAACTCAGGCCCTTGTGCTTGCCAGGCAAGTGCTTATTCTACTGAGCAATCTCCCCAGGCATGATGAGACAGGGCTTTGCTATGCCATGGGGCTGGGCTGCCATGTGAGATTCTCCTGCCTCGGCCTCTGAGAGTGCTGGGATCACAGGTGTGTGTGCCCACAGCCACTCTCAGGGTCCCAGTCAGTAGTTGGATCACATCTCTTTACCTGAAATGCTACAGATAGTATCAAAGTTCCATCAGCTTCTATAAATATGCATAGGGGATTTAATGTCCAGCTCTGTAATACCCTCATTCCTTTTGACCTCACAAGATAGGCTTTTTCTGATAGTTTGAGAACTGGCTACTGATATATTAATAGTAATACATAAAATAGGACATTTAATGGATACAGCGAGGCGTTTTACAGCTTTAGTCTACTACAGTGATAGGAAGGATTGACAATGCCAAAAGATCTTAAACAACAGCAGAATCTGTTGCCCCCCCCCCCCCCCCCCGCCAGCACACATTTCTTTTCTCTTTGGGGAGGATATACAGCGAGTGCTTGGTGGGCCTAGAAAGATAACGGTAGTTCCTGCCATGAGGTAGCTGCCTGAAGGAGGACTCAAGGGGCAGAGTGAGGAAAGAAGGGATCATAGGCACAGTCATGGAGAGACCCACTTCTCAGATGGGGAGACTGAGGCTCACAGAGGGGTCAGGCCTACTCCTTGGTGGGTGGTGCCTGGGTAGCACAGAGGTGGTGTTGCTCCCAGACAGGATTAGAAGTGTAAAGGAATTAGGAAAAAATTATGCTAGGGTTGGGGGAGGGAAGCTTAAAAAATGGTTAGCTGAAACATTGCTTTTTTAAGAATCGCCTGTGTCAGAAGCCTTAAGGTCGCTGTGCTCTGGAAACTCCTCAGCTGAATCTCCAGGCTGAAGTTCATCCCTGCCCAGCTCTGGGTCTTTCTGAGCTTGGTTGTATGAAGCCGGAGCCGGGAAGTGGATCCCACGCTCCGCTCCTCACCCGGCAGAGGGGCACGCATGTGTTTTGTTCCTGCCTGGAGGTAGACTGCGGCCAGGTTCCAAATGTACAGGAAACAAAGCCTAGCAGCATGTATTATTATAAGCTGTACCCACTGGAACATAAAAATAGTACTTTCCTAGTGTCTGCATTATCTCTGGGCCCCAATAAGGGAATGGCTTCAAGGGGAAACACAAATACCTAAATGGTGGTGATGCCCGCTGCAGGACGCACCGGGGACCGGGGTCCCCTGGGGAGTCCGCCTCCGAGGGGAGCTGTGTGTTGGGGTGGTGCTGGGTGCTGAAGGAGAAGCGGCCTCCCTCCCGCAGGCCTCCCCGCTGACTGCTGGGCTGCTGAACAACCTAGCAAGCATGTCCTTCGGTAGAACAAACAGAGCCCTGCAGCCCTGGGTGTGAGCTGCTCCGGTTTTCCCTGGGAGGGGGAGGGAAGGATAGGGACGCTCTTTCCTCTTCCTCATCTGTGTGGACATGGAAAATATTTCCAGTCAGACCACTTGGACAAATCCAGCCTGGGCTGTAGCAGTGCTTCTCAGACCTCTGTCTGAAACACCCCAGTACCTGGGGTGCACCCCATGGCAGTGACGCCAGAGTCTGCATGGGCCCAGGGAGCCCAAGCACCAGGACGCTTGGAAGATGAGCTCGGGCCTCACCAGTGGGCCAGAGCAATCTCGATCTACAGATAGTGTACGGAGCAGTTTTGGAGGAATCATTGGACCTAAGCCCTAGGAAACTCTTTGAGGCTGCTCATGGGTGGGTACCTAGAGCCACCAGGTGTGTGGCTCAGGGGAAGGAAGAGCAGAGTGGGAGAGGACAGGGCGGTGCCTGGGCTTTCCTTGTTTGCACGGTGTATTTGCCAGGCTAGAGCCACTCTGTTGTGACATCTGTTCTTCAGTGAGTCAGTGAGAGCTCCGTCTCCCTCCCTTGTCGCCCCCACATTGGCAGCCACCTGAGCCCTTGGCGGGTGAAGAAACATCCTCAGTGCCCATGTGGGGTGCACTGTTCCCCGCCCACCCGAGTTCAGGGCAGAGCTGTGACAGAGAGTGACGCCCTGAGGAAGTCTCCTCACGAGTCGATTAAAAACCTGGCCCTGCGACCTCCCGTCATAAGTTCCTGGCCCTGGAAAATAGCTCTTTAATGGGCTGCAGGCGCTAAACCAACAAGGTGGAAATCGAGGTTCCATTGAAGGCTAATTTTCTTATGAGGAAAAATGTGCCGCTGAGTAGAAGAGTGGCGCACCGTGGCAGCACGGCTTCGTGCCTCGGCCCCAACATCCTGCTTCACCTTTTGGCTCCATTTTTCCGAGGGCAGCGCCTGTGCCCGAAGCTACCCAAATGTATTTCTCTTGGTTGGGTGCCAGCAAGAAGTCTCTCAGGGGGGCGGGCAGAGAAAAAAATGGCAGAGCTGCCACTTGGGGGCAGGTGAGGACTAATACAGCCCAGAAAAGGAGCAGCTCGCTTGGCCCGCTGGCCACCCACCCGCCATGCGGTCAAATTTCAGATACCAGAGGAGGCTTCGTGATACCTGGCTTCGAGATCTTTCTGTTCATAGCTGTGTTAATTTAAGGAGAAGAAAAGCAAGTTACCTCTTCTCTTGGCTTCAGTTTTTGTTTTGTTTTGTTTTTTTCATCTGCAAGAGAGGATGCCTTTGGTAGGGTATTTACGAGCTCACATTTGGGCAGCCCTTTCCACCTTACGCAGCTGTATGTAAAACGCGAGCGTGGCTTTGTGGGTCCTACTGTGAAGTCAGTGTACCTCCTGGAAACCAGGAGAGTCCTCTGGGCCGGGTCTGTTCATTTTTAATGTGATGTGGGGGTTCTTCTGGAGGCAGCGCTTGCAAATACAACCTAGCTCTGGTTCTTGGGTCTGGCTTCTAAGAAAAGATCCTGGGTACTTAGTTTTCCAAAGCTGCCTTGCCCCAGAGGCCACTCCTCCTTCCTGTTCTCCCCTAGAGGGAAAGAGTCCCCCTCCTTTACCCACTGTAAGGATTTAGAAATAGAAGAGTGAAAGGGGGAGTAACGTGGAAGAACGTCTTCCCAAACTCCGCAACTCCAACAGCCAAGCCGGCCCTAAGAACTTTCTTAGAGTCCACAGAAGTGCTGAGATGCAATCCGGAAATACTGTTTGCTCTCTTGCAAGCAGCACGAGAGGTGACCCCGAAGTGCCCAGTGAAGATTTGTCCTCCTACCGCACTTCTTATTTCCCTGGTGTTTCTAGATGGCATTAGCCTTATGCTCAAACAACCATCTTTATATTGTCCGGGATTTCATACACACTGGACGGCATTATGCTATTATCACTCTTAATGCTGCAATAATTTTTATAACCTGCAGTATGTATATGGTTTCTTATTATAACTTCTGCTTGGGTCTTTTTATAAGAAGTCATTTTTTTTTCTTCTGGCAGCTACATTGCTAAGGGCCTTGAGGATTTCCTTAATGCCGTCACTCAAACGACTGTGAGTTCTGAATTGTCGTTTTCTGCTTTTGTGCAGTTTTTCCTGTCCCCAGGAGGTTCCTTACCTACTCATGAAGGATATGGCTCTTTGGAAGCCTCCACTGGGGGCAGCCCCGCTGACGCCCAGAGTCCTGCAGGAGGGCTCCCTCTTCTTGTCCTCAGCAGAGAGATTGGAGCTGTTGCTGCTGCTGCTGCTGCTGCCGCCGCAGACAGAAGCTAAAATGAGTTCCAGAGACGAGACCCCCCAAGACAAAGAGACGTGCAGCCAGCCAAGGGTTTCAGGGAGCAGTTTAATCGTTGCTGACTTCAGGTTTTCTGGTTTGCAAAGTTGGTTTTGGAACAGCCAGAACTCCCTCTCCGAGCAGCTAGTAGAGCCCATGCCAGGGCTAGGGCGGGCTGAGCTCCCAGTCACTGGGCGGCTTTTAGTCGTGCCCTTCAGAAATGATGCTTGGCACTCTCAGGAGAGACACACGTCGTGACCCACACGCAGCCCCGGCTCTGCTCCCTATAGGCCGGCACCCCTGGGGAAGACAGCCACTTCCCTGAGCCCAAGAGTTGTTCTGTCTCAGTGTAGTTCCCTGCATGACGCTAGCAGTGAAGGGGCGGTGCTCTTGCTTTCTAAAGAATACTAAGAGGACACTCGATTTACATTATTAATTTCCTCCTGAGAGTGGAATATGTGTGATCAGTTCTTGCTAGGGAGAGATACCTCCTTTGCATAAAGTGTTTGTTTGTTTTTTAATTCTTTTCTTTGGAAGGTGGTTCTAGCAGTGGGTATGCATGGGATTGAGACTTGAGGGTCCATAAGGGAGGCCAGCCATGTGTGCAGTATGTCATTTTTATTGACAGATGACTTGGAGTGGAAAATGGTGCAGATCTTTTTTTTTTTTTTTTTAGGGTCTCACTACTGACTTATAGTGATCCTCCTGTTTGTACCTCCTAAGTGCTGGGATTACAGAAGTGTGTCACCACGCCTAGACTCCATCACTGGCTCAGTGTGCTCTTGAGCGGGGCCAGTGCAGCAGGTGGGCCCAGGAACCAAACCCTGGCCCCTGCACTCCGTCTAAGCACGCGCTAAATCCACTGAGCTATACTGTTGGCCCTGGTGCAGATCTTAAGCGTGTGGCTTCATGCATCTGGGCTTGGAATGTGTCGGTGCCACTGCTCACCACCACAGAGCAGAGGGCATTTGCCACCTGCAGGATTTGCCTCTGCTAACTGTAATGGGGAGCCAGGGCCAAGGACTGCAGCCCAAGCGGATGCCTGTCCATGCTGCCCCGGGCCCTGGCATTCCCTCCCTCCCGAGTGTCCTCATCTGGGTCCTTCTCCCTCCTTGCCTGGTGCCCTACGTTGCTCCGCTGGCTGCAGCAGCCATTAAGGAGGCGCATGTCTCAGACACAGGCCCTGGCTCTCCACATGCGGGGCTGGTGCCCGTGCAGTGCACACATGGGTGTCGCCATCCAGTCCTGTGGGGCACTCATCCTTGGCTTTAACCTTCCTTGGCTTCCTTCAGCCCAACCAACTGTGTTGGACAGGCACAGGGAGGGGTAGAGGGAAAGGCCTGGCTTTTGTTTCAGGCCTGGCAGGCACATCCTGATAGAATACAGCCTCCTCCTCTAGCGGTTGTCCTTGAAACTACATTTTTTAAAAAGCCCTCCTCTGATTCGTGGGGGTGGGGCATTTCCCTTAGCAGCCGGACACAAGTAAAAAATGACTCCTGATGGTCCGCCTCTCCATTCCACGCTGTGAGAAGTAATCCCAGCGCAGCTTCTTAGTGCTGCAGCCTCGGGCTCCTCACCCAGGGTTGGTCCAAGGGCAGCTTTGCAATTGGGCAGCTGTTGTAGCTCAAAACTGGGGGTCCCCCAAAGCCTCATGCACTCAAAGGTGAGACTTCTGGGAATGGCTGTACCTGGGTGTCCAGTACTGGAGCATGGGTGCTACTTTAGTTACTCATCTTGTTGTGAAGACAAAATACCCAGTGCCCAGGGCTAAAGGAGGAAAGGTTTATTAGCTCCGAGTTTGCGGAGGTTTCAGTCCATAGTCAGCTGGCTCCAAGGCAGAGTGGCGTATGGCGGTGGGAGGCAGCAAAGGCAACGAGAGAGAGTCCGATGTGCCTCTTCTGTCCCTCTTGTTACATCTAGTCTACCAGGGTTGGGGTGGCTCTGATCCAACCGAGGGACAGCTCCAGGCACCACCCATTCTTCATTCCAGCGTTGCGCTACAAATAAATCACACAGCGTGGATTCAGCCACCTGTGAGGAAACCCTGTGATCCCAGGAGGCTTTCTGGACACGAACTATAACCGACGTGACTCTGGCCCACGGGTGGGTGATGCTGTCTCAGCTCATTGATTGGTGTAGCACAGTTCTGGGTGTGGACGCTAGATTGATTGCAGAGGGATGACCCTTCCCAGGATTGGGTGACACTAGCCAATAGGCTTACAGCAGGGATGGCATAAAAAGGGAAAGAAGAAGAAGGAATGCATCTTCCTGTCGGCGACAGCATAGACTGTTTCTCCTCTTCCTTGCTCCTCCCCTGCCCGCCAACCCACCCTGCCTTGGAGCCAGCCAAATGTGGATCAAAACCTTTACAAAGCTATGAGCTAAATAAGTCTTTCCCCCTTTGCCTTTGAATGTTGGGTAGTTTGACTCCGCAATGAGAAGATACAGAGGACAGAAGCTGAGACGGGAGCTCAGGCTCACCCAGACACAGCCTTCTTCAAGAAAGCCTGAGAGGCCGACCTCCTCCACCTGAGCCTCTTCCATGTCTGACACTTGCTGCGCATCTTCGCTGGCACACCCAGGACAGTGACAATGGACCTTGTAGAGAAGAAATGCCCGACTGCCCTTACATATTGCAAAATGCCAGCACTGCGTTAAACCTTCCGAAACCAAAGTCTTAATTTAGAAAATGTAATTCTGCACTAATACCTTACATCCTCCAAGAAAAGCACAATAACCTGTGTGCTGTAGGTTGGCTACCACTGCTATAGGCTTATAGATCTGAATATTTTTCTCTCCCCTAAACAGTGGGCTTGGGGGCCAGTGAGATGGCTCAGCAGTCTAAAGTGCTGCTTAGGAAAGCTTAGGCAACCACAGGGACTGCAGTTTGATCCCCGGCACCACATGCTGTGCCAGCCCAACCCCCAGGGTAGGCTGAGCCTGCCATAATAATAAACAATGGGCTTTTGGGAGGATGGAAACTTTATCCCAGTTTTTTCTGTGTACCCCATGCCTATGGCAGTGCCAGGCTATCAAACTCAGTATCTCTGTTGAATAAAAGAATGAAGAAAAGAATGAGTGAGCAGTGTGGCAGAGTTACAGGGCACGGGAAGGCTGCACTCCAGGGGTCTCCGGCCCAGGCCGTTTGAAGGTGTTCAACCTCTTTGCATGCTTTGGGCTATTTCCTTGTAGACTATAAAATCCTACCTTTGGATGGTAAAGTGTACCTCTTGCTACTGTATCATACGACAACCAGTGTTTAGAGTAACTTGCGTTCTTGCTTTGAGGAATGCTGGGCTTCATAGCAGGAAGTTCAGAATCTTAACAGTCCCCGTACCTGTAGCTCAACAGGCAGCGTGCACTCATTTCCCCTTGCCGGGGAGTAACTTTAAGAGTGAGCTCGATAACCAACTTCCTCATGTGTGAGACCTAATTCCTGGGCCATGTTTGGCAGTCAAAACCTCCTAAGGGGGAGAAAAGACAAAATGATTGTATTCCTATTTCAAATCAGAGTTTACGATTTCTGTACATGAGAAGAGGTTGAGTGTTTGACAGTAAAAATCCTTTAACAAGAAAAGATTTACTTGAGAAGGGACCTGGGCATATTCTATTTATACTAACACACTTCAAATCCCGCAACTGATGGACATGGAAAAAACCCAGAACTCTTTATTTATGTCTGTACAACACAATGAAGAAAACTCTGTGGATATAAACATAACCAGATCATGGCAGATGGAGAACAGTGTGCCCAAAGTCATTGAATGGTTTCGTTTTGGCTTTGCTTATGGCCATTAATGGAATTTTTGTGCCTGCCTCCCAGCAGAGTTTTATTTTGTTTTAATCGGATTTGTTTGCTGAGGCAGTTTTATGTTGTTAAAAAAATAAAATGTAACTTTTAACATCCAGCTGCTTTTCTGAGAATTACCCATCTATGAAAAAACTAGGGGTGGCATTAACATTTATGAGAGACAGACTTAACATTATCATAAATTATACAGTCAACTATCTTGGCCGCAGATTGAAAGGTGTGTGTTTGTCTTTGAAGCTGATGTGTTTTGACAGCGCACCAGGAGGCGGCTCGCTCTGAATAATGGGCAAGATGAGCGCCTCGGAGGAGAGAAATCACTCCCACAAGTGAACATAAGCCAGACAGGGGGTAAATGAACTTTTCCACCTGGACACACTGCAGCTTTAGAAGCATTGATCACACAATAAGTTAGTGCTAGCAGGGACCCAGGAGCCATTTGGTTCCGTGGTTCCTGTTTACAGATGCAGACTTGGAAGCTCAGGAAACAGACACAAATAGAATCCTAGGGACTTCGTCCAGAACTTGAGGGTGGAGCCAGAACCAAACTCAGCAGCTCCCGAGAGAGAGCCCGCTCTTCTGCCCTGGGCTGCCACAGCGACCTCTTCTGCCCTGGATCGTTCCTCCGAAGCGTGAGCACAGCTCTGTGCCTGCGGATCTGCCCGCATTGCCGTGGGGTCTGTAACGATGCAGGAAATAGCCGCTCCATTACCTTATCCAATCAGATCATCTCAAATGAGTGGCCGTGTGGTCCTGGCACAGGGTTGCCCAGGGTTTTGCGGTGAGGTCCCAGGACAAGAGGAGGACCAAAGTCTTGCTGCTGCTGTTCTTCTGGAGTAACGGCATGTCCTACTTCAGGCCAGAGGAAAGCCTATCACCAGCCTCCCTGCGGTTGCCTGCTACCTAAACCCCAAAGGCAGCCACGGTTGGGCAGCAGGGCTTGCTCACTGAGGCGGCATCTTGTATAATAACCACCTTCTCTGCCTTCTTTGGTCAGCTTCCCCATTGCTACTAAAATACCCATCTTCTGCCAAGGAGAAGGATTGTTTTTTGTTTTTCGCGTACATGTAACAGGACCCATCCAGGCCGTGTTGGCCGCCACACTGCCAGCCTTCCTTGCCGTCTCTGCTAGTGTAGAGCCTCACCTCATCCCAGGGTGCCCCGGGGCTCAGCTTTCCAAGCTGGTGAGTTCCTGGCTTTTTCTCTCTTTGCTCTTCCTTGTAATTACCAGATTGTTTGTTTCTGGTGCCCGTGATGGCGGGGGCCTTCTGACTCGGGAAGAGTTGTGGTATTGAAATTCCTTCTCCCTTCCCAAGGACCTGTGGGGCCAGCTGGTGTCTCCCAGAGCCTGCAGCACCTTCCCGGAGGCCTTTCCCTTCCACGCTATCCTGGAGAAGGCGGTCTCTCCGAACCTGGCGCCGTAGGACGGAAAAGTAGCCCATCTGGCTACGCCATCTCTCTCTAATAAAGAGAAACCTCACTGCACTCGGAAGCCACAAAAATGTGCTCCTGGCTTTGTTGGAGAGAGTCTGTTTTGGAAATTCCATGGTCAGAAGCAACACAGGCAGGCCGACTGGCGCGGCAAGCCCAGGATCAAGTATCCTGTCTTCCAAGTCCGCTGGCCTCCTTGAAAGCCGGTGGTTTACCCAGCAAGCTCATGTGGGTTTTCCTTTTAAATGGCGGCCTTGAACGTTGCTTAGATTTGCCTTGCATTTAGCATATCCATTACAAAGCCTTCCTAGCAGAGCACCTCCTGGGACCTAAAAGGTGCCAGCTTGAAGGACTTAAAAGGAAGCCCCTCCTTCCCTCTGGGGAAGACGTCAAAGAGGGCAGTGTCCTCTTTGGGTCACACCCCAGATTCCATGCCCGTGGGTGCTGGATTCCTGTAATCCTCTGAGTCTTCACCAGGGGAGGAGACTTCCTGGATCTCTTGCCACCAGAGTGCCCATGTCCTGCACGTATATTGGGTTCCGTGCTGCTATTTTTCTAATACATACCGTTGCTTTTGGGATTTGTGAACATTTTAGATGGTTTGTCAGAGTTTTTAATGGGCTAGCATCACAACTTTAATGATATGGGATTCTATGTATTTTACTGTCATCGTGGGGTCCTCATAAGATCTGGGTGAAGATCCAACACAGGGGGACCCTAAATTATCCTGAGCATGGTGGTGTGGGAAGACCTTGGCCAGGGCTTTACATCGGAAGGGGTGCACTCCAGTTCCCTGGGCAAGGGTGGCAGCTGTTGAACATTCCCAGAGGACCGGGGCCTGTGCCTTGTCACTGTCCGCAGGCCTCATCCGAGTTGTAGCCACAGCCCGATACCGCTCGTCACTGTGTGAGGCAAGAACTGTCACCCTCATGAAATTTAAGTATTTCCAAGGTCCGGATTATGAATGCCTTGATCACATGCCTTTGGGCTCAGAGAGCTGTAATGATTTTAGCACCAGACATGGATGCCTCTGTGGTGGGGAGGGGGGGCGGATAGACACGTACGTGTGTGTGTGTGTGTGTGTGTAGCCCTTGCTTGGGAAAGGTGGGGCTCAGAGGAGGGGCAGCCCCTTGCAGCCCAGTCCCCCTAGCCAACTGCTACGTCATGTGAAAGGTGAGAGATGTTATGCCCTCTGAAGGAGATCAGAGTATGCCTGCTTCGCTGCTCAGAATTCATATTCATATCCAGTTGAATTGGGCAGGCTGCCCAACGGAGGGTCCACTTAAAATGAAAGATGCTAATAGCCTCTGTATTCCAGTACGTTAGAGAAATAAAATAATGCTTTTGTGTCGCTTTTTTAAAAAAATTAAATAACAGAAAGGGGGTGTGCTGGCCTGGCCATCTCACATGCCGGGGGCAAGATGCAAGGCTGACGGACAGACAAGCAGGCAGAAGTCCACTCGCTGGACAGCCAAGGCCACTGCAGTGGCCAGAGCCCTGCGCGTGCCACGCCGTTTAGCAGGCATAGCCTTCAGCCCCGGGAATTTTCACCCTAAAAATCCCGGCCAACCCTGTCTAGGTATCAGAGGTCAGCACTTGTGTCTGTTGTTAGCTGTGAGAAGGAACATCTTGGTGAGTGTGGGGTGCAGAGCAAAAGTGAAGGAGAAACTCGGGCCTCGTGGCCTGCTAAGGACCTTGTCCCTGTAGGCTTCCTCTCCTTGGGAAATGGATGGCAATGGGCTGAGTGGCCCATCTTTCCCCCATCCATCTTTGTAAGACTGAAACTTAGCTGAGAACTGTGCGCATCTAGAAGCCTACGCCAGCACTGGGATGAAGCTGAAATTTCACCCGTCTGTCTTTTCTCTTTCTTCACTTGGGTTTGGAGGAAAGGTAAGAGGTGACCCTGAATGGATGAGGTAGCGTTGTCCACGTCTCCTGCAGTCTGCGGGAGAAAGTCTCTCCCGCCGCCTCTGTGGTGAGCCACATTTTCAGTTTCCCAGTGAAGTCTAAACTTAAAGCTCTGTTGGCTGAAATAAGAACTCTGCGGAGTGACATTTCTGTTTGAAGCACTTCTTGGAGACCATATTGCTGGCGTAGGAATTCAGCTTGGGGAAGCACTTTTTCAGGCTCGAGTGAAAAATGTTCCCCTATTTCAGATGGAAAAACATTGAAAAAAGTCATGATTGTGGCTCTCAGAGAACAGCTATTCGTGGCTGCCGTGGTTAACGCTGTCGCTGAGTTTTGCTTTGGTGGTGGAAGAAGGCCGATTTACCACAATAACCGGACTTGGATTTTATGCCGCTTGACACCTTTGAGAGTTGCTAAAGCGCCTCCCAGATTTGTAGGCAGGCCAGCGCGACTGGGCCTTCCTCGGGAAGAGGTGGGAGGGTGTGTGTGTGTGTGTGTGTGTGTGTGTGAGAGAGAGAGAGAGAGAGAGAGAGAGAGAGAGACAGACAGACAGACAGACAGACAGACACACAGACACACAGAGACAGAGACACAGAGAGACACAGAGACAGTGACAGAAACAGACAGAGACAGAATTTAAAACCAACAGCAACAGGCCTGAGAAGGCCTAGACAGACATGCTCAGGCCTTGCCTTCGCAGTGCAGACCCTCAGCCAGGGTGAGCTGACGGCTCTTCCAGCCCTGTCCCAACCCTTAATTGTTTTCTCCAGACTCCTGACCTCAGGTGATGTGAGGGATGCTGTCCTTTCCCACAGTGTTCACCAGAGCCAGAGCCACGGGGTGATTTGTGTGTCGTTTTAGGCAGCAAGCCCCCCTCCTCCATCCTTGGCATCTCTCTCCTGGGGCCGCTGCCCCTGCAGCTCTGGAGGCCCCCGGGCCTGAGCATGACATACACACAGGAGTCACAGTGCGTTGGCTTAAAAGCAGGTGCGGCCTGTCCTTACTGACCAGCTGGGGCACTGTGCTTTGTGAATCAGAAGCTCAAAATCTTACCTGTCCTGTCCCTGGCAGGATCCAGAGCTGCTCTCTCCAGGGTTGGCTTTACAGAGTTGCAGACACACAGCGCCCCTGGACAAAGCCTGTGCACCCTGCCCACCCCAACTCTGTCTCCCATCAAGGCAGGGAGGCTGGAAGCTTCAGCTGGGTGTGGGCTGCTGCCCTGTCCTGCACTGAGGCCTCAGGGTCGTGGTCCACATTCCCAGTCCACTGTGGTCCGTATTTCTGTGGCTGTCATTTAAAAGGAAAAGGCCACTTAAAAGGCAAGGCACATTTTTTTAACATTGAGTTGGTATACATTTGAATGATCCCACTCATGCAGGGAGCTGGTCTGTGTGTACCCTCGCTTGATCCTTTCCCATCTCTTCTCCTTCCGCATTGCTGAGAAACCTACTCCCATTTCTTGCTCTCTCTCTCTCTCTCTCTCTCTCTCTCTCTCTCTCTCTCTTTTCTTTTGCATTTGTTAAGAAGTCCTATGAGGATTACCCTTAGGCATGAGTTCTTCCGCATAATGTTATGCTCCCCAGTTCCACCCACTTCCCTGCAAATGGCTTGCTGACGCTTCTCCGTGGGTGAGCGGGCCTCCGTCATGTGCCTCTCCTTTGTCCGCTCATCTCCTGTTGAGCATCCAGGCTGCCCCGGTAGCTTGGCAGTTGGGGAGCGCAGCGCTGGCCATCAGCTTTTGTGGTGAGCATCTACAGACCTGAAGACCTCTGTCCAGCAGACATCAGAGGCTAGAAGGCTGCCCAGGGCCTCCCTGTACTACTCTACCCCAGACTGGCAATGCCCAGCGTGAGGCGCAGCGTGGGGCACAGCATTCTGTCAGCATGGGCACAACTTCCCAGGTAGCTGGCAGAGCCCCTCTACACAGAGGGGCTGCAAAAGTGAGTTGAACTGAATGCAAAACATGCTTAAACTCAATGCTTAATGAACAGCATAACAAAGGGATTGTAAGTTTTTATTGCTGCCTTTTAGAAATTTCACTCCTTTGCAGTGCGCATTAAGTCCCAATTCTTTACCTTCTTTTTAAAAGTTTGCTGTGCCGGATAGCTAAGTGGAGATAGGGTTTCCGCTCTTGCATGAGTGGGCATGCTTGAGGGTATCTTGGGCAGTAAAGCATAAGTGAGACTCTTAAGAGCCTGAATACCTTATGCTTGAGGAAGGAGTATTTCTGAATTGAATCACTGTAAATTAGAGGAAGGAAGAGTTTAAATACAGTACGTAGATATGTAGGAACTTAACAAGAGCAGCTGCAATTCAAGAACATGTTTGAGGGGCCGGCCAAATAGCTCAGCGGATTAAAGCACCTGCAAGCAGGTGCAGGGGCCAGGGGTTCCATCCCTGAGCCTGCAGTGCCAGCCCTGCCCCCCGGGTGCACTGAGAGGGTAACCTGAGTCTGGGCATGGTGGTGCACCTATAATCCCAGCTCTTGGGAGACCGTAAACAGTCGGATCACTGCAAATCCAATCTACTACTGAAAGCATGACCACCCTGCAGACCCTTCCCTAAAAAAAAGTGCAGAAAAAAAACACCTTCGAGTTTACGGAGGTAAAAGTGTATTTTGCAGTATCTCGTCCAGTCCCCAAATCGGTGTTAGACGACAGAGAAGCTCTACACAGGCTCAGTGGGGTGCTTCTACAATGCCAGCTCCCCTGGAGGCTGACACAAGAGGATCTCCAGTTCAAAGCCAGTGCAGACAACTTCCTGAGACCCCGACGGGAAGGTAACGGAAAGTAGGAGGGACATAAGGACATATTAGGGAGTGATTTCTCTTAATCCTTGAGGAATGTGTGCTGTTCAGGTCTTATCTACT
Organism: Myocastor coypus; assembly: GCA_004027025.1. Classification (NCBI taxonomy): domain Eukaryota; kingdom Metazoa; phylum Chordata; class Mammalia; order Rodentia; family Myocastoridae; genus Myocastor; species Myocastor coypus. The sequence continues at coordinate 1,887 of PVJA010002723.1, read as the reverse complement.
GGGCAAAGAGCCAGCGCAGGACGAACGCGGCTGTTCTCCGTCGTCCTCTACTTCTGCCTCAACAGAAGAGAGGGTCCCACCTCCTCGGCATGAGTAGCAGCTGCGTTCTGGTCTCTAGCGCTCAGCTCGAGCACCAACGGCTGATCGGCTGGCTCAGCGGCTCGAGCACCTGCGCGTGGGGTTATGAAATACGGTCCTGAGTTACATAGAGACTCTCTCCCGTGATACCCTCTTTTCCAATCATACAATTAAAAGCATTTAATAATACTATGTCTCAGGTATGCCCGACTCCTCCGCGCCCGACAGCCGCTGACACAGCGTAGTGGTCAGCTTGGGCACATGTCACCACGGCCTCCCATTCGCACTGGGGAGGCCGAATCGTGAGGGCTGAATGGCACCCCTAAGGCCACACAGCAAGGGCACAGCGGAGCCAAGGTGTCGACTGTGCGCGGCCTTTTGGAGTTGGTGCATGAAGGGGGGCACTCTTCCACGCTGCGTGTGCTACAGCCAGAAAGCGCCTCCTTCCTGTCTCCATGGGAGACTTCTAATTTCTAATTCGGTGGAAGTAAATCAGCCCGTTATGAGCACTCACTGTGTAATCAGAGTGGACTTGGCTACCCCGCTGCTTGCGGGGCTTTATGTAACGGAGCATAGGATGGGCTGGCGGAGGGTTTGCCGGTTGAGTCGGGCATTAATAGTGACGTGGTATTAAGAGACTGAAACCCAGATTTCAGATCCCAACGTGCCATTTTGCCTACTTCCGGAACGTACCCTGTAGTGGGGTAGCCCTTTGTTTTGTTCTGATTGGCTTTTGGTGCCGGAGGCCAAACCAAAGCCCTGTAATGTCAGAAGGTTCGAGCCCCCACGTGCGGGGCTTTAGTGAGAAGTAGCCTTCATTCATACATCCAAAATGTATCGTAGCTAATGTGCTCCAGACCCCAGGGCAACCGCACAAAAGCCTGTGTCCTCCTGGCGTTTGCGTTTCACAACCGGATCCCATACGTGAGCTTAGACCAGCGCATGATGTTAACTGCACAGTGCTGCCCTTCTGTTTAAGTCTTTTCCAGGTGACTTTGGCAGAGCTGGAACATTTTTGGTGGGGCATGCCAAAGGACATGGGAAGACCAAGTTTGCAAACGATGTTAGCCAATTAGATCCTATTAGCAGGTGATTATGTCTCTTTGGGGTCTTCCTAATAAGCATTGCTGGATCAATCAGAAAACAGTTGGCTTCAGTTTGTGCAAGGCAGCCAGTCCATTCCCTTGGGGCACCAGACTGGGGCTTTCGACAGTGTATGTTTGAACATTGTTTTGGTAATGTCTTGGTGCTATCAAAAGTCTACCAACATTTTTAGATAATTTTTTGTCCAGGTAACTGACCGGCTCATAAATATTTCTGCTCACTGCTGGGGCAAGAAAAGGGACCAAAGAAAATATAGCCGTAAATGGGCCAATCTCAGTCCTAATAAAACTTTATTTATAAAAATGAGGCATCCTGACCAAGATTACCACTGCTGCGGAAGAAAACAGCTCAGTGAGCGCCAACCTCAGTCACATACGGAGTTAGCTTTTTAAAAGCAGAAAAGTAAACATGAGTTAATATGATAAAATAACACTTACTCAGTTCAAACTTGCCATAGCCTTACAATAAACTCCAGAGGTTTGAATGGCCTATTCTGCATGACTTTCCTTCCTGGCTGTTTCTGGGAACAAAGCTCAAGTTAGAAATACAGGCACCTGGGAAGAGCCTCAGCTCTGCAGTTGGATTAGAGGCCATCCACTGTCCCAGAAGAACTTCTTCGGGGCACCAGGAAGAATCTCAGCCACAAGGGCTTTGAAATACTGACTAGAAGTGTGGGGAGGGTGGCTGAAAGTCGCTGAATTCTCT
>PVJA010002722.1:0-103317 GCA_004027025.1 Myocastor coypus | reverse complement strand
TTTTTTTTTTTTTTTTTTTTTTTTTTTTATCTTCCAGGGTCAAATCTCCTCAGGATTAAGTTTGGGACCATATACAGTACTTTGTAGAACTGTTGTTAGTGTCAGCCTTCAGGACAAGTCACGGCCATTGCTTGGCCATTTTGCTTTCTGTGAAAGCCTGAGAGAATGTTTTTCTCTGGGTGACTCTCCTTAGATGCACTATAGTTCATTTATCCCTTTCCTCTGAGGTCCTATAATCTCCTTGACCAGAACATTTGGGACACCTCTGAGTTATAGGATATTACAGCACAGGTTCTCTTATATCCTGAGTCCTTATTGACCTTGAAGGGCTAGGGCCAAATATTGGCTATCCTCATAGCCCTTCTTTTTCTCCAATTTTTGGTCTGTTAACTTACATTCTTAACCCTCCAGCAGAAAAGCTTTGTGATACTATTACACTATAGCATAGGTACTTGAGCTTATCATCACTGGCTTTCTGAGTATCAAATATCTTTGACTTAGCTTGGAATTGATATTTTCTGACCATCACTGATATTCTAATAACGTTCCATACATTGTGATATAAGCAGTTATACAATTTTTACACAGCTATTTGGGAATTCAAGGAAATACAAAATTATAGCCTGTCAAAACTATGGTATTTGGCCCAGTCTCTTATTTCCAAGTACTACTCTTGAGAGAGAGAATGACAGTAACTGAGTTTACACCAAGAGCAGTATACATCAAAAAGACAAGAGTGACATGCATTCCAAGCATAGTTTTAGCATTACATAGTGCTATGTTCAATATGATGAACCTTTTGAAGGTTCTTGAGAGCAATATCTGATTCATCCTGTGTACATAAGTGCATAGTTTTGCTCCTGCTATGTTTCCTCTCTTATCTGCTTCCAGTCACTTTGTTGTTTAATCCAAAACACAATCAGCTGTGTTATGCCCTTAAGTTCTTATCTTCTTCTTTAAAGTTCTTATATTAGGGAGACTATACGATATTTACAAATATAGGTCTGGTTTATTTCACTAATGAGTATATGTTCAATATACATCCATTTATACATGAAGTCTTCAAACTTATCATTCTTTATGGATAAGTAGTATTCCATTGTATAAAAATGCCACATTTTTTTTAACCATTCTTCAAATGATGGGCATTTTGGTTGTTTCTAAGATTTGGCTATTACAAATTGGGCTGCTATAAACATAGATACACAGATATTGCTATGGTATGATGTTTTCAGTTCTTCTGGGAAAATTCCCGGTAGGGGGATATCCTATTTTATTTTAGACTCAGGTTCTTGATAAATTGCTCCAGCTGACCTTAAATTTGATGATCTTCCTGCATCAGCCTCCTGAGTAGCTGAGATTACAGTTGGATCATCACACATACCAAGCATTTTGGTTCTATTTTTTTATTTTTAAATCATTTACTTATTTATTAATTGATTTATTTGGTACAGGGTCTCGCTACTCAGCTCAGACTCATAGTGATCCCCTTGTCTCAGCTTCCCGAGTGCTGGGATTTTAGGCCAGCTCCATCACAGCTGACTCTATCTTGCAATCTTCCTGCTTCAGCCTCCAAGGAGTACTGGGAGTACTTGTGTGTGCAGCTGTGCCTTACCTCCACCTGTGCTGTATTGTTCCTTGCTCACTGGATAGCTGGATAGATGGATGGGTGAGTGGATGAGGTGTTAAGCTCTCTGACACTATAACAAAATACCCAAGGTAATAAACTTATAAAAACGAAAAGTTTTTTCACTCACAGTGTGGAAGTTACAGTCCATGATTATGCAGACCCATTGCTTTTAGGCCTCTGGTAGGGGTAGCATGTCATAGCAGGAGCACACAGGAAAGCAAAACACCTACCCCAGGGCCAGGGGCAAAAGAGGGATGGAGGAGAAGATACTCAGGCCATGTAGTCCCTTCAGTGCCCCTCAGTGACCTAAAGACCTCCGGCCGAGCTGCGCCTCTTAAAGCTCTGCCCTTGCCCAGCAGCACCTGCCTGGGGACTAACCTATCCACAGCAGGGCTTCTCTGGTACAGCCAGGATCCAAATGACAGCAGTCGGTGGAGCGGACCCCAGACGTGCAACTGTTGGGCCATAGTTAGCTCTCAGTGTATGCTGCCAGTTTCCTGCAGAGCTCATACTGGCTTACACCTCTGTGGGAAAGCTCTCTGTGAGCTACTGTCCCTTCTCCTCCTCACCAGCACTTGCTGTACTGATTGGTGTGTGGTGGACTGCATTTCCCTGGAGACCAGTGAATTGGATTATTTATTTTTTTAAATTTTTTAATTTTAATTTTATTTATTTATTTATTTTGTATTTAGTACATGGTCTAAAGGGTCTCGCTATATAGATTGGGCTAGTGATCCTCCTGTTTTCAGCCTCCTAAGCACTGGGATTACAGGTATGCGCTACCATACCCAGTCTCATTCAATGTCTCAATGCGCCGCAGGATCAGAGCCAGCACAGCTCACCTGGGATCAAATCCCAGTCCCTGTGCCTGTCTAGGCAGGCACTTTAGTCCACTGAGCTATCTGGCCAGCCCAATGAATTGGATTTTTAATGAATTTGATGTGTTTTGCTCCCCACCAGATAAGTTCTGTGTGGTTCAGGCTGGCCTCCAACTCTTGGAGATCCTCCTGCCATGGCCTCCTGAGTGCTGAGATTACAGGTGTGCCCCACCACACCTGCCTGTAGCATTTTCTAAGCTAACATTTAGTGAGTGCTTTCTGGGCAACACAGCCAGCCCTCTACGCCTTGTTTAAGGCAGCGGTGTCATCCCCATTTCACAAATGGGTACGGTGTAAGAAGAGGAAGTGGAACTCTGTCCCTGGTACTCATATCAGACCCTTGGGTTCTGGGGGTGCACCTGGGCCTTGCCATTACCACTCTGGGAGCAGGACCACCTCATCATGTGGGGGTCTAGCTGGTTGCTTGCAGGGGCTGAGGGGCCACCTGCAGAGGTGGTCAGAAGTTTCCCACCAAGAAGCAAGAAAATAAATGAGCGAGATGGCCAAGGTAGCGGAGAGTGGTGGTCCCAGGCAAAGGTAAGGAGGAGAAGAAGAGAAGAGAGACTGGAGCTAATACACCTGAGGCACAAGTCCAGGCTAAAAGTGTGTTTTATTTATGGGAAAACTATGAGAGGCTAGAAATAGTGTGGCAGTGAGATCAGGCCCAAATGGATGGAGTGGAAGGAAGGCCAGGTGGACTTCTGTCTGGTCTCTGGCAGCTGCCACCATACGCCCGTGAGGGGTCAAGCAAGGACTTTGAGGAACTCCGCCAGGCGTGGGTCCTTGTAGAGCTTTTCCTCCAGTGCCAGATACTTCAGGGGAGCCAGCTCCTTGTGTCTGATGCAGAGAGGAGGAGGGAAGTGAGCAGCTCCCAAGCCAGGAGGCAGCTTCCAGGGCCTCCCTGGCTTCCACCCCCTCACCGGTTGAGCCGCTGCTCCAGGATGCGGATGCGGAACATGGCCTGAGAGCAGTAGCTCAGGTACAAGTCTTCATCCTCTGGCGTCAGGGTCACTTGGTTCTCCTGGTACCACTGCTGCTTCTTCTGCAGCTCCTGGTTCTCCTGTAGCCACAGAGAGACCAGCAAGAAGGGTAGGAGGTGATGAGGGTGGACCCTCAATCAGGCTGCAGGTGCCGCCCCACTTGGCCACCAGAGAGGCAGACACAGGGGTCCCAGGAAGTCTTGGGTAGAAGGTGTTGGGGTCATGTTTAGAGGGATGCCATGTCCATCGGATCAAGGCAGGGTCAGCCACATGTTCTGGATAAGTTACTGACACTATTCAACCCTCCAGCTTCCTTTCTCCAAAATGAAGGTTACTGTCCTTGTGAAGGTTACTGCTCCTTGTCCTTGTGGAAACTGCATGGGAACCATGCAGTCTTTTTTTATCTATCTATCTATCTATCTATCTATCTATCTATCTATCTATCTATCTGTCTATCTATCTATCTATTTTTAGGGCCGGCTCAGCCTACCCTGGGGGTAGGGCTGGCGCAGCACATGGTCCCGGGAATGGAACTACAGTCCCTGCAGTTGCCTAAGCTTTCCTAAACAGGCGCTTTAGGCTGCTGAACCTTCTTGCCGGTCCCAGACCCACGCAGTCTTGGTGTGGCTCATAGAGATGGGCCAAGGAGAGCTGGGACAGGGCACAGGGACCAAGGTTCTATCCCTGACACCACAGGCCACACTGGCCCACCCCCAGGCACACTGAGCCAGTCACCTAGACCAGGCATGGCGCCATAGGCCTGTAACCCCAGTGCTGACTGGGGAAGCTGAAAACAGGAAGGAAGATCAAGCTTTGTAGTAAGAGTCTGTAGCATATATATATATATATATATATATATATGTATATATATGCCAAAGAATGGGAGTTGTAACACACATCCATCCATCCACCCATCCACTCGTGGCCCCACCCATCTAGCTGCTTGTCCATTCTTCAGCCTGTCTCTCCATCTCCCTATCTACCTGCCCATCCATATACTCATTTATTCATCCATTCATCATGCATCACTCCCCTCTCTCCATCCATCTACCCATCATCCATCCATTCACAAGAGCAAGGAAGAACAACTCAGCCATCTGAAAACCCCAAGCACTGACAAACTCATCCCCGTCATGGGTCCCTCATGACAGTGCAGATCTGTGTGGTGCTGGGCTGAAACCTCTGGGCCCATCACCTAGACAAGGTGTCTCTGTACCAACCATTGTACCTTCTCGAAGCGGGCCTGAATGAGGTTGGCTTTGTCAATGAGCCGCTGCTTGAAGTCACCGAGACACTCATCCTTGAGATGCACAGCCTGCATGCGTGTCAGCTTCTCACCAGGGGGCAGCTGGGCCAGGAATGGAGCCAGGTAGTCCAGCTGGGCCTCTACCTGCCTTAGGTGCTCCTCGTGCATCACGCGCTCCTGAGGAGTGGGGCAGCTGGATCAGCGGCAACTTCATTCTTCGCCTGAACACTACAAGTGTTGGCTTAGCCACAGGCCTGGAAGGGGAGCTGGTCTGGATCCTGGATGAAGGGCCAGGAAAGGCCAGGCCAGGGCTGGGTGTGAGGCTCACCATGGCCTCCCGATACTCCTTGCTTTTTTCGTTGCGCTTGGTGTCATAGATGGAGATTTTCAGTGTGTGTGCTTCCTCCTCTTCCTCCTGAAGTTTCAGGATCTCCAGCACCTGAGTTGGGAAGTGACACAGGCCTGATTAAGATACCCTTATCGCCTCCCTACCGCCCACCCCTGTCTGTGGGATGCCCACCTCCAGCTCGGACTCCCAGGCCTGGTGTTTGGACAGCTTCTCTTCATTCTTCAAGTGCATCATGGCCTCATACTGGTAGAGAAGCTTCTTCGTATGCTCCATGGGTTCCACCTGGGACCAGAATCATCACAGTGACAGGCCACAGTGGGCCTGGGACAATCTGGTTTGCATCTACTCCTGCCATGTGAGCTCAAGCAAGTTGCTAACTTCTCTGGGCCACTTTGTCCACTTATAAAGATACAGATAGTAAAAGACAGAGTGGCCAAGGAATGTGCTGGCAGTCTGGAGAGGACAGGGAAGGTGAGCCCCTTAGGGTGGGAGGTGGGAATCCCTCCCCATGTGTCTCTGGGACTGCACCAACCAGGATTGGGACAGGGACCATGAGGAATGGTTTGAGCCTACTGGGTTCTCATTTGGGTGGGAAAAGGAAGGGTCCCCAGATGGTAGCTGTGGGTTTTCTCATGGGACAGAGATGAACTTCCAGGCTGGCTTCAGGGGTGCCTTTCTTGGGGTCTGCAGAGTCAGTGAAGCTGCACACTGCCGGGTCCTCTTTTGCTCACTCCACCGGCCTCACGCCCCCGCCCCCACAGGCCAGCTCACCTCAAAGCTGATGCACATGTCCGACGTCATGATGATCTTGTTGCCCTTGCTGTCCACCTCAGAGCGCTGCAGGTACTCACGCTTGGAGGTGGTGATGTAGTCGTCGCGGCAGTGGTAGCGCAGCTGGATGCGCTCATCCGCAATGAGGAACACACGCTCCGCCACGTCCTCATCCGCAGGCTTCGCGGGGTTGCGGAAGAACCGCTCTGTGATTTTCTGGGAGGCCAGAACACGCACAGGATGAAGACAAGAGCCTTCCTTTGGGTTCTCCGGGGCAGAAGCAATAGACACTGGCGACATGAGTTTGGGCTTGCTTGGGGGACTATGTAGAACAGCCTGGCAGTGGATTCTGGGGTCTCCATGGGTTCTCAGGGCCAGGCCACCCATCGCTGTATGGTGCTGGAGCCTTCTTCCAGCTCCCTCAAAAGGACTGCTTGGGTTCCTCAAGAGATGGTATGCTCGCCTCCCACCCTAGCCCCACTCCAAAGCCTAGACATCTCTTGCTGCTAGAAAGTGCTTCTTTGGATGCAGTAGTCAAACAATATGTAGTGATTTATAGCGGAAAAATGATGCACAATTTAATGTTAAGTGGGTTGCTGAGGGACTCTAGCCCCCACACCCACCCACAGTTATCAGTTAATTTAGAAAATATTCTCAAGACCAAACCTATTAATCTGGTAATGTCTGGGGTACCATTCTACTTTATATGTCTTTCTGTTTTCCCAATTGGTTGTGACGTGTGTTTGTCCAGAACTAGAAGGGGACAGCAGCACCATGGGTTCAGCACACTGTCAGGTCCCACTCAGCCAGGGGTCGCACAGCTGGCAGAATGCTTCACTTGCTGTCAGTGCCCAGGAACCATCTCAGGCCTTGATGCTACTCCAGAGCCAGGGCTCTCTCTGTCCTGGGGTGACTGTTGTTGGCTACAGAAAGCAGGCAGCCTGGAACTCTTACCATTATGGGCCGGGGGTTTGATTCTGTACTGGCCGAAGTGAGTTTCTTGACCCTGGGCCCAAAGTTGATATGGCGATAGGAGAGGAAGTCTGGGCGTCCTTGATAGTACTCGGTCATTGTCAAGGGAGTCTCCTCCCGCTTTATCAGGCCATCCACGCGGGCTGTTTCATAGAACTCCATGACACGGTCATTCTCGGGCTGCATGGTCTTGTACATGTGCACTGGGATGGAAGGAGATGCCTGGGTGAGGACCAGGTGCCACCCTCACTGCTCTGCTGACCCCAGCCCAGGCTGGGGAGAAGGTGGCACCACATTATGGGTGAACATTAGCTGGGCCTGCTTCCCCACTGCCAAACACTTAGGTTGTGTCTAACTTCCTGTTAACTGAAAGCGATACCACGATGACCACCTACACTGTTCATTTTTCTGTTCCTATGCATTATTTGCTAAGACCAAAGACTCAGAAGTGGAATGATTGAATCAAAAAGTGTCTACATTTTAAGCTCATAATTATTTTGTGTGCTAAGGATTGAACCCTAGGCCTTGGGCATGCTAAGCACACACTCTACCACTGAGCTACACCCCAGTCCAAAGCTATTATTAATCTATTTTGCCCTTAGAGGGGAGGAGGGTTGGCTCTATGTCAGCAGCCTCACCCACTCCGAATGCAGCCCACACTGGGTGCCTCTGGCTGGATTCCTGCCCCATCCCAGCCTCCACTGCAGGCAGGAACATGACCCTGGCCTTGCCCTTCCTGCTGGAGTGTTGGCCACACTTCCTTGGATCTTCCAAGTTCCCTGTTGTACATCTGGTTTACTTAGGGAGCAGGCAACTGGATGCTGGTTCCTCCCGCGGCACCTCACTGTGGAGGAGGCTATGCTAAGGTATGTGTCACCCCGCCTCCAGGGACCCAGCTCCACCTACCACGCAGAGCCTGGGGGTGGCCCGGCCTGAAGTAGTCAGTGTGTAGGCCCGTGCTGTTGTTTCTGTGCTTCAGCTCCAGCGTGTCCTCCCGGTTCTGGTACCACTCCTTGATCTCCAAAATCTTGGTACCTGTGGGGCCCAAGGGTGCTCACTGCAGCCAGGGCAGCATCCCGCTGTTCCCAGCATGGAGCCCAGTGAAGCCCACACCTACACTGAGGGGGCACAAGCGATACTAAGAGGCCCAAAGTCCCAGGAATAGGGGGATCCAGCTCTCCCCAGCCCCTTCAACAGCACTGTCCCTTACGCTCTAGGTCCTCATAGGTGGTGAGGCGGCACACCAGGCCGTTGCCGTTGAGGTATGGGGCCCATTTCTCCAGCTGAGCTCTCTTGTACTGCAGCACCTTCTTCCCATTCGGGCAGCGGGTCTCGAATGCTGTGGATGGGCACAGGGGTGCTGTGGTCTCTCCTTTCAAACTGGGGTACGGAGGGCCAATTCCACCTGCCTGTTCAGCCCCACCCCATAGCACTGTGTACTAAGGAGCCCTGAGCCCTCCTGGGGGGAGGAGAACGGTTAGCACCCCTGGCTGCAGCTTGAGCTAGTGATGGATCTGCCCAAGAATAGGGTTCCCATAGACCAGAGGATGGACTCCCCAGCCATGACGTTCTCACTTCCAGGTGCCTGCCTGTGCAGATCTCTCTGCCAGGAGCCCCATGGCATCCTATCTTTGCTGGGCTCCGTACAGATTCCCCAAAATTTAGTCCATTCAATCTGGCATTCTATCACAGACTCGTAATGCCAGCATTTGGGAGGCTGAGGCAGGAAGATCACGGTGAGTGTAAAGCCACGTGGGCTACATAGTGAGTCCAAGGCTATCCTCAACTGCATAGTAAGACCCTGTCTCAAAAAACTAAGGAATCAAAAAATAAAACTTACCTAGTGACCTTGTGCAGGGCTGACATGTGACCTCTCAACCCCTCACCTAGGGCTGTGTTGTGCACTTCACCCCCTATGGAGATGGCCTGTGCCCTCCTTGTGGACTGGGGCTCTCAGAGGGGTACCTGGGCAGCTGGTAGACATGAACCCTGGATGTATGGCACCTACTTTCCAGCCCTCTCTGACTGCCCTTCCCAGGTCCTGAGACCCCCACGCCATCTGCTGTGGGAATCACATTCAGCCACTCTAGATGGACATCTGAGGGAGGGAAGGACTGTGTTCTAGTCCTCAGTGGCTCTGGTGTCAACCAAGCCCTCCTTGTGGGCCAGATGGAGTCAGGCCCTAATCACAGAGCTGGCTGTGGGCTAAGGGAGGGCCGAAGGGTAGGAGGGAGAGTGGAGCAGAATGTGGCGAGGAGGGCCCAGGCGGCCCCTGCGTGTTCCCCACCCACTGGCTGTCGGTGGACACTGTCCTGGAGCCCAGGGCTGGTTCTGGGAAGAGCAGTGAGCAGCATCGGCAGAGACCTTCTGGGGAGATCTCGATCTGTTCCAGCCATGAGGGCGGCATGTCGAAGCTCTTATCCTCTGTCTCCTTGCCCTGTGAGGAGTGGGGGCAGGTGGGTGGTGCTGGCCTCAGCCCCCACATCACCCAAGCAAGGGGCTGTCAGCTTCCCTGGTGAAGGTGGAGGGCAGGAGGGTGACCCAAGATACAGAAGTTGAGAGGAGTCAGCTCTGGCGGGGAGCCCTCCTCGCTCCTAGGAGTCAGGTGGACACAGCCACACCCTCACCCGGTGCCAGCTAAGCAGCCCAAGGTGAGTCCCTTAATCCTTCCGGGTTTCAGTTTCCCTCACTGAAGCCTGGGCCTCTAGAGAGGGCTCAGCTGTATAAGGGGTCAGAGATCACCAACAGGCTGATGTTATTCTTTTTCAGTCTTCATTTTCTCACTTGTTAATAAAAAGCCCGCTCTAGACAAAAAAAAAAAAAACCCTCTATGTACACACTGACCCTCGCATGAGATTTTTCTGTGTGTAAGTTTTCTCCCACGAAGATTGCTAAAGATGGAGCTGGGCTCCAAACCAGAGCTGTCACAGCGCTAAAAACACGGCCTACAGGGGTGTGCATCTCATGACCAGCAGGGGGCGCCTGTGTCCGGGATTTACCGCTCAGGGGAGGCCCCTGGTCTCCAGGGAGAACTCCCAGGGTACTCCACCGGGTGTCCAAGTTGTACTGAGCCATCAGGTCACACTTTTAGGCTGTTTCCTTTTAAGGAATCCCAAGAGGGGGCTGGGGAGATAGCTCGGGGGCACAAGTGCCTGCCTGGCAAGTGCAAGGTCCTGAGTTCCATTCTCCAGTTCAGGAAAAGAAAAAAAAAAAAAAAAAAAAAAGGAATCCCAGGAGAACAACTGTTGAAAACCCAAGCTTTGGAGCCACGCTGTTTAAGTTCAAATCCCAGCTCTGTCGCTTAATGATGCGTCCCTCTGGGTCAGTTACTCAGTTACTCAGCCCATGTGTGCGTAATCCTTCCCATCTATAGAAGGGGACAGTCAGTAACAGTCTGGATAATAGCACAGGTACCTACTTGCCAGGTGGTCCTGGAAGCTTAAACATGTAAATTTCTCAGCACCATAGCCCCACAGCTGGGGGTGGGTGGATGCTACTTATCACACCGGTATTGCTTTGTGTCCTTCCATTGGGAGATAAAGCCCTGGAGGAGGTACTGAGCCTAAATGTAGCCATCAGGGTAGTGCTATCCAACAGGACTGGCTGTCCTTATGAGAGGAATTCAGGACATGAACTCATATAGGGAGGACAACATGTGAAGCCCCGGAGAAGATGCTGACTGCAACCCAGGAGGAGGTCTCAGAAGAGAATGCCCCACTGCCCCTGGACCTTGCACTTCCAGCTTCCAGAACTGTCTTCAAGCCCCCAGCTGTGGTACCTTGCTGCAGTAGCCCTAGCAGCCTAAGGTTCCTGTTCTTGAAGATGGATTTCCCTTTTTATGTACAGATGAGGTAACTAAAGTTCTCCAAACCAGGACATTTACTCAAGGCCACACAGCTAGATGGAAGGCCTGGGGACCCCCCCACCAGCTTTCCACACTGACCTGCCTGGTGAGGTGAGGCTGGTGACCTAGGATCTGGGGACAGTGCTGGGCCAGTGATGTTTAGAAGAGCTGAAAGGGCAGGTGAGAAAGGCCTGTAGGGTGTGGAGAATCACAGCACCTCTCCAGATGGAGCTGAAGGACATCACGCCCCAGGGCCCCTGGCAGCTGGCAAGGAGGCTGCCACACCCCTACTCTAATGCTAAGCTTTCTATAGGAGCAAGACAGCCCCTGGACAGGGTGGGTTATCGGGGGAATGATCAGGAGGCCCAACTTCGAGGCCCAGCTTCCTCTGACCTAGAGTCCTGGGCACGCTCAGTGGGCATGTCTGGATCTCATACTGCCTTCTGTAAGTGAGGTCACTTCCAGACACTCGTGCTTTGAAGAAGCTGGAGTGGGTCCCCTGGACCCCCCTTCCATACACATGCATGGTTTGGTGGAGGTGCTCAGGCACCTGAAGCATGATGGCACGTGCACAAAGCTTTCCTCTGGCTCCACACACCTCCCAGACTCACCAGATCTTCTATGTCATCATAATCATCATCATTCAGCCCGTCATCCTCTTCCTTGATCAAGGACAGCTGAGGATTATCTGTCCCCAAGAGCATGTACTCCCACCTCACAGGGTCTCCCAGGTCGAAGACCAAGTCCTGGTGGAGGGAGAGATCAGCTGAGTGCACCCTCACCTGCTCAACACAAACAGCTCTCAGGGGCCTCAGGGCCTGGCAGAGGCCTGCACAGAATGCCTGCTCCCGTCCAAGGCTTGCCTCTCAACAGGGAGGCTGAGGCCCTGCAGGGGAGTGGCTAGCACAGACTTTCCTTCCCCCAGTCTCCCTACCAAGAACCCTTGTGTTGGTTGCTGGGAGAGATTTGGGATGGGGTGCAAGGTGGCTGTGTGCCTCTAGGGGGCAGCCCGCTGTCAGACAGTGGGATTTCACTGGAGGGGGATGTGGTAAAGGAAAGAATGGCTGAGGAAAAGTGGCCTGGAGCATTTTGCCCACACACCAGGGCAAGGGAGCTGGGCAGGGCACAGCGTATAAGGTGGGAGGGGTTACTTTTTCACTTCCTCCTTTCCAGCCTGTCCCCTCAGCAGACAGTTCCTGTGGGGCAGGGAGCACCTCTGTGCCTGTGCCTGTGCCTCCCAGGGGACACACCACCTGCACTGCCCTCCAGGAAACCAGAGACAAGTCTGTGACCTGTGTGGGGCTCCAGCACTCAGCTGTGCTGCAGGAGGGGCTCTTGCTCCCTGTCCTGTGTGAGTCCTGGGAGGGGTCCTGAGAGGTACTGTGCCATAGCTGGGGTGGTGAGGAGGAGGATGTGACTGAGGACAGGGAGGACCAGAGGCCCCAGTGACACGACAGTGGCTGGAGATAGTCAAAGCTTGGCTGAGAGGAGCCAACTGTACAGATGCCTGAGTCTCTCCATCCAGGGCTAAGCCCTGGTACACATATCAGGGCTAAGCAGTCTGTGTGTGTTGCTCCTTTACACAAAGTTCTGTTCCTGTAGAAAAGGCATCGCTGAATGTTTACCTCCTATCTCCAACGAGCCCCAGGTGCCCCCTCCTCCTCCATCCGGGTAGCTACTTCCAGGTTCTCAGAAGGGACAAGCATTTCTTCCCCGGTGCTCATGTGGCAGTGACCATGAAGGTCATGTTCTTCACCCCTCACTCAGTTATGCAGTTCTGCCCCTCGGGCCTTCATCTCATCACTCTCGTATCTCAGTTGTCATTGCCCCTCGCCTGGCACAGGTGCACGGTGAGCTGGCTTGTGGCTGTGGAGGCTGCAGGACAGGACAAGGACCTGCAGGCTGGAAGAGGGGCTGAAGAACTACAGCAGCATCCACGGGGACATCACCCTTCCAGGGACACGGACCACAGAGGTTTTGAGCCTTGCTCTGGGGAGGGCAGACTCAGCTCTGCCCCAACGGTGTGGTGAGGGAGAAGCTGTTTTGCCTCTTTGAGTCTCTGTTTTCTTATTTGTGACATGAGAGTAATAAGAGCTAATGCTGCCTGAGTAGCCAGGGTCTGTCCTGAGCCCTGAGCATTATCTCCCAACCCCTAGGAAACCTGGGGAACTGAGATCTTGGAATCACATGCTTAAGGGCGAAGTTTCTGTGTCTTGGAACTTTTTCATTTTTGACAGTTCTGGGAATCTCCCCTGAGGACTTGAACGCTTCATGAGCTTCATCACCAGCACCACCCGCCTTTTTATTTGAGACAAAGTCTTACTAAGTTGCCCAGTGAGAATTTGTGATCTTCCTGCCTCGGCCTCCCAGCATGCTAGGGTTAGAGGCACGCGGCACCTAGCTCTGCCTCTGAAGTTCAGACTTCTGCTAGACACGGAGCTGCTTGCCCTGCATTGCATGCTGATTCTGTTTGTCTCCCATATGGGTGACCGGAGTCCCTAGGAAGTCACATTAGAATAGGGAGCCAAGGGGTGGAGGATCTGCCTCTGGAGCCTGGCCTGCTCTTGAAGAGAGGACCCTGGAAACAATAAAGAAGCACAGGACTCAGAGCCTCGAGGCCAGAGTTCAAGGCCAGCAAGTCCGACTGCCTATTGGTGTCCTTGGCACCCTGTGGGTGACATACTGTGGGCAGAGCCTTCCCACCTCGCATCCAGCCTGTGCACTCCGTCTTGGCCCAGTGCTGCCCTTACACACTCATGGGACCAGCAGGGATGCAAAGGACAGAGGCATGGATGAAGCTTCCTGAACTCTCGCACTGGTTGGTGGGAATGGAATTGACAGAGTGATTCTAAAAACTGATAGAATCTTCCAAACTGGGTATGTTTCCTGATAGATATGTACAAAAAAATTCACATCAGCACTATCCAAAATAGTCCCAGCCAGGCACGGTGGTACGCACCTGTAATCCTAGCACTTGGGAGGCTGAAGCAGGAGGATCACTGCAAGTTTGAGCCTAGCCTAGGCTACACAGTGAGATCCTATCTCAAAACACAAAAAACAAGAAACTGGAAATCTCTACATATATATGCCACTACAGAATAGAAAAATAAGTTCTGTTGTGCTTAAATAATGGGAGGTTAATAAACAGTGAAAATGAATGATGCACAGCTACACATAAAATGTGGATAAAACCCACAGACAGCAATGGATGAAAAAAGGAGCAGGCATAGAGAATCCATACTGTATGGCTCAACTGACAGAATGTCTGAAACAAGATGAAACTGACAGGTGTGCTTAGGTTCAGAAGAGTGCTCAACAGTGGGGGTCTTAGTGACCAGCAGAAGGGGTAGGGACACTTCTGAGGTGCTGGTCCTGGTTTTGTAGAGGATATGAAAATTTAAGGATGCATGCTTGGATCATGTATTCTCTTTACTTTCATGGCATGTGTGTGCATGTGTGTGCATGTGAGTCTGTGTGTGAAGGCCAGTCATATAAGCTAAAAACACATGTGTACACAACTTGAGATGCTCCTGCCTCAGCCTCCTTCTGTAGGAGGATAGTGGGTACGTGCCACCATGCCCAGCTCTCTTCATGATCTGGGTGCAGGGAACAGGGCATGCTCAGCCCATGGGAAGTTGCTGGACTCCATGCTTAGGATGGGGACATGTCTCAGCAATGGTACTGGTGGGCAGGGCACAGGCTATGAGGATTCAGCCAATGGAAAGCTCTCCCCGAGTCACCCTACACCTCCCTCCGTCCTCCCTGCATGCCTGCCCTCAGACCCTGCGAGCACCTTGCAGCAGTTCCAACAGTCCTGCATGTTGATCCAGTAGTTCTTGTGGTTCCAGAGACTCTCGATGCCCAGGAAGTGGTCATCCTGGGTGTTGTAGCTGCGCCCCGTGAACGGGTCTATGAAGAAGCCCTCGGGCACCTCTCGCTTCCCCGACAGCACCAGGACCCAGCAGTGTACCTGAAGCCCATGCAGGGGATCAGGCTTGGCCTTCTCTGCCTCCTGCACAGGAAAGGTGGGTGACCACCAGCCAGCTGGGGGTGGGGGGGTGCATGCAGGGCCATGGATCCAAACGTCTCCCAGGACTGGGGAACCATAGGACAGCTGAGGTCCTCCCAAAGGGGACCTCTGAACCCAGTGTTTGAATGAATGAAATGGGGGTTTGACTAGGTCTAGGGTAACAAACTAGACTCTGAATGGCTCTAGATATTGGGGTTGGCTCTGTGTTTTGAGATTCTGGGTGAAAATAGGGTAACTCCTTCAATAAAGAGTTCACTGAGACTTCAAAGAAAGGAACTCTTTGGCTTCTCCTCATTTTGCCGGGAGAACTGTGCCTGGCGTGGTCCTTAAGAGTGTTCCTAACATGGGTCCCCAGTGCCCAGCAGGGTGGAGGCCACAGGAGACCCACCAGGAGGCGCTCTTCCTCCTCCCGCTGCCATTTCTCCTCCTGGGCTTTGGCCTCCTGCTTCTTGATCTCTTGCTCCTGCTCAAACCTGCTGGTCAGGTCCCGAGGTGGCTTGATGGTGTACTTCTTGGCCTGCTCCTTTTCCTTCTTCTTGACAGTCTGTCCCAGAAAGAGAGGAAGTGTGACTGGCCTTGAGCCATGCCCTCTACACAGCTTGGACAGCTGACATCTCTTGGGCCTGGAGCCAGAGACTGGCAGCTGCCCCTGCAGCCTGTGGGACCAGTGGTCTCCACAGCAGATGGAGTGGTAACTCTAGCTCTGGATCCTTGGGCTGCTTTGAAAGGGGAGTGAGAATACTGGAAACTTCTCTCCAGGCTCATGAAGCAGAAGACAGGAACATGTCCAGGAGAGGTGTCCATCAGGACAAGGAGGGGCTGAGGAGGCGAGGGCTTCTCCTCTTCACTTGCTCCCAGCCAGATCTGAACCAGGAGCTGGGCAAATTGGAGAGGTCAGATTTTTCAAATCTTATCATTGGAGGGCATCATATGTGGACTGAAGGTATGAGTTTGTAGGATCAGGAAAAAGAAAAAAGAAAAGCCTCTGCGTGTGTATGTGAGTGTGTGTGTGTGTGTGTGTGTGTGTTTGTGCATGCACACACATGTGCATATGGTGTGGGTGTGCATGAGAATGTGTGCCTGTGCACAGGGCATGTGTGGGTGTGTGGATGTGCATGTGTGCTGATGGTGCTTGTGTGTGTAAATGTTGAGAGGTGTTTCTGGGCAGGAGCAGGGCAGAAGCTGACAAGCTGGGCCCATGACCACTGGAGAGAAACAGGGAATCTCCGGGGTCTGGCGGCGAACACAGCCCAGTGCAGTCCTTGGGTCTCCCAGCACGCACTGTGCAACTTCAGTCAGTCATGTGATTTCACCTTCATGTTTCATCTTAACAGACTCAGCTGTAATGGAAGAGCCATAATCTCTCCTACGTAGGGTTATCATAGGAGCAATCAAATGTGTGGGTATGAATGTGGGCTGCAAGCCTGAAGTTCTCTACATCTGTTGCATGTTGATATAATTTTGATTACTAACATTTGGCTATGAGCCCATGCATGAGCTCAGAGCCACAGCTACATTGGAACCTTTGCTCTGCCATCCCTTAGAGGGCAGCAACGCTGTCCTGGAGGCCCCCTTTTTCTTGTCCTCCCTCCACTTGTGCCTGGGGATCAGGTGCTCACTCAGTCACACAGGTGCCATGCATCCTGCTGGAGGCCTCAGGTTCCTGGATCCCCACCCTGGGTCCCCTGGGCAGCTGGACCCCAATCACTGCAGAGCCCTGGAGGCCATCTGGCTGGTGGAAAGCACTGTGGCAGGACTGGTTCCCCAATGTAAAGCAGTGGCTTCAAGATTCTGACCACTAAAATTCATTTAAGAATGTGTCCTTAGCCGGGCGTGGTGGCTCACGCCTGTAATCCCAGCACTCGGGAGGCTGAGGCAGGAGAATTGGTGTGAATTCGAGACCAGCCTGGGCTACAAAAGTGAGCTCAAGGTCAGCCTCAACTGCATAGCGAGACCCTGTCTCAAAAAGACAAAAAAAAAAAAAAAAAAAAAAGAACGTGTCCTATGTTCATAGCAGCTCTGGCCACATAGAAAAACAGCTACCATTTGATGGAGGGCCACTTTTTCTTCTCTCTCTCTTTCTACTTTTAGAAGAGGCCTTTCTTCCTGGTTAGGAGGAGGGGAGTAAGAATCAAATTTCTGTACACTCATCATCTTCTCTTATTTCCCTAGATGTGAGTGGCAGGTGAAGTTGTGTCAAATGCAAGGGTAAATGGAGTAATTCTTCTTGCAGGGAGAGAGGTACATTCATTAGACTTACCCAGGGGGACACAGTAGCTTAAACTGAACCACATGATGGGAAAGGGCCACCTGTTGTGGAGAAGCAGGCTGTGGTGGTTTGGAATATAGACTTGAGGGCGGCTAAGAAAGGGGCAGCTCAGTGACAAAGCAGCATCCTCGTGGCTGGGGCAGGGACGGGAGCCTGTGAGGATGGCACAGCACAGGTGTGCATTCTGCGAGATGCCAGCCATACCTCCTTGGGCTTCACAGTGAGCGGGCACACCTCCTGTGTCAGATCCATGTTGCACAGGGCCTGCGAGCCGTAGCCGTTGACACAGTAGGCGTCGTAGCCTGCGCCGAGCAGCATGGAACAGAGCAGAGTGCTGAAGTCGAAGCAGTTCCCCTTCTGCTGCTTGAGTACCGTGGTTGAGGAATACAGGTGCGAGGGCTGTGGGGCAGGCAGTCGGCATGGGTGGGCCACTGCCCCTCAGTGTCTCCCACCTATCCGGGGGTCTGGGCTGAGAGCCATGGGCAGCTGGTATCCCCCATCACCACCTTTCAGCACCTCCTGAAGATATGAGTGGGACTGAGGCCGAGAGAGGCAGAAGAGGCCATGAGGCGGCGGCAAAGGGCTTGCTGTGTGTCCTCGGGCGAGTGGCTAGTTCTCTGGGCCCATTTCCCCACAGGGGTTCTCTGCAGCCTGACCCTGGCTAGCATCCTTCTCCCACACCCTGCCTGACTTCTCATCTTGACTCTGATGGGCTACAGATGCAGCCCATAAGTGGCACCCACCGGCTTCAGGGGGTCAGGCAGCGGCACCCTGGTGAGGAAGTCAGAGACAAAGTTGGCACAGCCATCCCAGTTGTAGAGGTCAGGGTAGGGCATCAGTGTGGGCCGGATGGTGGTGCTCACAAACTTCTGCAAGGGGAGAGATCAAGCCAGGGGCCATGCACTGTAGGGACTTCTGCAATCCCATGCCTGGAGAGGCCTCCTTTCTCCAGTGCATCAGGAGAGCCAGGGGGCCCATGCAGCAGACCAGGCCTGAGGGCCCCGGGGTGGCAGAGAAGCCCCTGGCTGGAAAGGTGACACTGAGGTCTGGCACATGGCAGCTACTGATGGAACAGTGGCAGCAGCTGAAACAGAGCAAGCTTATTCAGTATCTAGATAGACAGGGCCTCAGAGAACCCCTTCCTTCATTCCCTGGGGTACCAGTGGGGAAGACTGAAGACCAAAGTGGACAAATAAGCTGGCCAAGGTGACATAGCAAGTCAGAGCTGAAGGAGTGCAGGTCTCTTGCCAGATGCGAGGCCCCTACCCAGGCCTGCAGAAGCTCTGGGTATGGGGGGTTGGCTCCTGGGCATGCTCTGACCTTGGAGGGGGAGTCCACCAGGGAAGAGCAGATTAACCGAACAAAATAGATCAGGACTTGCACCAGGACCAGAGCAAATCACGGGCTTCTTCCTTCCAACCCTGGAACCTTAGGCAGCTCCCTGTTTCTCTCTGGGCCTCAGTCTCTCCATCTGTAGATGGAGCAGCATGACATTAATTCAAGGATGACAAAGCAGCAGCCCATGGGTCAACAGTGCTCCTCAGCTGTGTTTAGTTTGGCCCATGTAGGCATTTCCAGCACTTATGTCAACTGCCACATTCAAAAATCGGAGCCCCACACAAACCCCATTCCTTTCTTTCCTTGAGCCACCAACCACAGGCCTTAGTGTCCCCTCCGCACTGCCTCCTCTGGTGGGCCTGTGCTTGCAGGGCTGCGAGACCTGAGCCTGCAGGCTGCTGGCATTTATGGTTATGCTGTGGTGACCAGAGCTCAGGCTGGCAGGAGGCCAGTGGAGAACCAGTGTCACCTCCCGGTACTCCCCAACCTGGGCCCTGCCCTCTGGTCCCAGCCTTACAGGCACTTCACACTCATTCAGGGGGTGCAGGAAGAGCGGCACACGGTCTGGACACAGGTGGCTGTATTGGCGGGAGAAGTTGTCGGCCACCTGAAGCAGGTGCTCTTCCTTGGGTGTGTTGGTTTTGTAGGAAAGGGGCAGGTTGGAGAAGTCAATGGTGTCCTCAGTTATGACCCTGCACCACAATGTAGATGGCATCAGTCTGAGGGAGGTGGCCCCTATGTCCACCTCAAAGTTTAATTCTCCCTACTCAGTCTTAGCTCACTCCCAGGTGCCCTTCGTCCTCCTCCCAGCCTGGCTCTTCCTGTCTTGTGCTCTGCCCTGGTCTGCCCTCACCCTGACACTCACGGGGGCTCTGCTGAAGTGTGGATTTTGATTTCTGATAGCTTCTTCTCCAAATCTCTGAGCATCTCCTGGGTCAGGATGGTTTCCTCCTTCTGCGCCTCCACTGGCCTCATTTTCTCCATCCTTTCAGCCCGCTCAGCAGCCTCCTCCCGCTCGGCAGCCTCCTCCTCCTCCACTTTTTCCCTCAGGATCTCCATTCTGGCGGTCTCTGGCTGTCTGGAGATGATATCTCTGGAGGGAATGATAACTATTCTCACAGTGGCCCAGGCCAAATAAGACCAGTTCTCAGAGTGGTCCATCAGGCCAGGCAGGAGCCTCCCAGATCACTTGGATGTGCCTGGCCAGGGTTTCCAGCCAACACTTAGGGAGGAATCGTTTACTGCTAAATTTCTGTTCAATCAAAGAGAAAGTTTCAGGAGCCACAGATATAGCTCAGCTGCATACATACCTGCCTGGCAAGCGCAAGGTCCTGAGTTCAATCCCTGGTATCACATTAAAAAAGGAGAAAGTTTCTGGTTGGTACTAGCACCTCTCTACCACTTCTGCCACTTGCAAATCAGCATAGACATTTAAGCCTCAGGGTCTTTGGGTCGGCCAGTCCCCAGCATGGTTTGTCTGTTACTTGTATTTTCTTTTTCTGGCAAGCAATGCTACTGATGCTGTAGGAATTGCTACATGGTTTCTATTAAGAAACCATTTCTATGTTTTCTATTAAGATATTTATTTCTTAAAGCTATTCTTATGAAGGCCAATAAACAACTTGTCTTGAAGAAAATTATCCAAAATCATGGGGTGATAAAAAAAAAACATGGCCCCCAAAAGAGACAGAAGATGGGAGGTGAATGATATCTCATCTTGAGAACTAGAAACACAAAGAAAGCCAGGGCAGGGCTCCCACCGAGGGACCTAGACAAAGGGGTGAAGTGATCCCTGTGATCTGCACAGAGAAGCTAGCTGGGCTCAGGTACCCAAGGAAGGGCTGGCCTATGGCCACAGAGCAAAGCCTCACTAACTTAGATTCCTAGTTACCTACCCAAGATGCTAGGGCCACCTCCAGTGCCCCCTGTAGACTTTCAGTGCATGTGGAAACCAGCATCCTCTTGGGCCCCTGTTTTAGGCTATTCAATACCATCCCAGGTGACTTGAGGGCCCCTGCCTCCAACTCCAACTGAGGCCTTTTCACCACCAGGCTGGTCTCAAAATCACACTGATCCTCCTGCCTCAATCTTGCAAGTGCTGGGATTACAGACATGCCCCACCACGAACAGCACCCCAACCCACCTGGAGATGAGCCAGGACTGAGAGGTTGGCTGGGATGTAGTTGCATGTAGAGCATGTGCCTTGCATGAATGTGGCTCTGCTTTGAGGGGGCAGGGCCAGGAGGCACCTACTTCCCCACCGTACACTTCTGCCCAAGCCACCTCTACCTCATGGGGAGCTGAGTGACAGCTGCCAATCAGGACTGAGCCTGACTAAGGGAAAATCTGCCTCTACCTATAGCTCCCACTAGGCCCTGACTTTGACTGGGCCTCAGTCTCTATTTCTGTAATTGAAAGGGGGACTTTCAGGGATGTGGCTAAGTTGTAGAGCATTTGCCTAGTATGTGGCAGGTTCTGAGTTCTGTCTCCCACACTGTTAAAAAACAAAAAGAGGAAAATAAAGTTGTACACAATTTCAGTTGGCCAATGAGGGCTATGTAGCCTGGTCAGAAGTTCAAAAACAGAAAGAGTGACACCTTTTTGTTCATCCTGACAAGTACGCATGCTGGGACTCAGGAAAGGCTACACACATCCTTTGCTAGAAGTCAGCCTGTCTGAGTTCCAGGCAGGTGAGGTCTGTTGTCCAGCAGGGCCTGGTCCAGATGACAGTTCCCCAGGGACAAACCTCCAGCCATGCAGTATAGCCTGTCATCAGATACAGTTATCTGCATCACAGGCATAGAGAAGCAGCACCCAGAGAAGGCAGCTGGTGTGGTGGGCACCATTCCAAGGCATGTGGGGTACTGCGCAGCTGCTGCCTGTTAGGCCTGGTGCTAAGGGCTTTGTCTAACCTTGACTGACTTGTGAGGTAGGTGGTCTTATAGGAGCCACTCTGCAGATGTGAAGACTGAGGCTTATGGAGGTTAAGTGAACTGTGTAAGGTCACAACACTAAGTGGCAGCTTTGGGAGAGGAATCCACATAGGTCCTTCTCTGAAACCCATGTTTCAGGGCCTTGGGAGATGGGGAAGTTCTAGAAGGGATGGTGGGGGTAGGGGAGTGGTGAGTTATCAGGGAAATAGGATGGAAAGAAGGTCAAAGTGTCAGTAAGTAGCTGGGAAAACACAGGCCAGGGTCACGGGACACCTTTGTCAAAGATGAGGTTGGGACTAGACCTATGATGCTTTATTTCCTTCTCAGCTATAGCCAAGTTTCTGGGGAGGGTGGTCCCCACCAAATTCCCTGGATCCTGCCTAACATAGCTCCTGCACACCACACCTCAACAGTGCCTCCACTTCCTCCCCACTACACCCCCCCCTACACACACGCACGCACGCACACTCCTCAAAACAAAACAGAAAGAAACTTTCCTAGAATGATCAGGCCCAGAGACTAATCCAAAGAAGCCTGTTACCCTACCTCCTTTTTTCTCCCCTGGCCAGGCACAGTCCAAGCACCCCCAGCAACCTGCACACTCCTTACCCTCTGTGGACAGCTTATCTGTTAGCTATTTCCATGGTTACAGCTGAGGGCTGGTATTGGGAGAGAGGGCTTCTGGGAAATGTAGTCCTGTTTTTAGTCAGGTCTGGTCCTGGACCTTAATAGGCTGGTACAGAGGAACACCACGGGTGACTGTTAAACTTGGAGGACGTTTTGTGAGTCCGTTATCAAATATAGTATTATTAAAAATTAAATGATGAAAACCCTATGAGGAAATAACTATGTTAAAAATAAAAGCAACAAGTGCTTGCTTTGGCAGCACATATACTAAAATTGGAATGATACAGAGAAGATTAGCATGGCTCCTGCCCAAGGATGAGTCACAAATTCGTGAAAGGTTCCATTTTTTTATACAATGGAATATTACTCATCTATAAAGAATGATAAACTGGAAGAATTCATATATAAATGGATGTATCTTTAACACATATTCATAAGTGAAATAAACCAGACCTACATGTGTAAATATCATATAGTCTCCCTAGTGTAAGATTTCCAAAGAAGAAATAAAAATGGAGAGGCATAACACAGCTGAATGGAAATCAAGGACTTAAGGGTTAAACGATAAAGTGACTACAAGCAGAAAAGATAGGAAGCATGGCAGGGGCAAAGTCATGTACTTATATACACAGGATGAACTAAATAAAGGTCCTAGGAACCTCCAAAATGTTTTTGACACTGAGGATAGCAATGTATAACAGTAAAAATACACTTGGAATGCCTGTCATTCTGGTCTTTTAGATGTGTGCTGCTTCCAGTGTAATTTCAGTTACTGTTAAACTCTCTCTCAAGTAAATGGTTGGTTTACAAGAAAACAAAACAAAATAAAAGGATATTAAATGAGAGTAAGAGACTAGGAAAATGCCATAGGATTGACTGGCTACAGTTTTGTATATACTTAGATTTCTAAATATGTAAAAATATGTGACTGCTTTTATCACATTCTATAGAGATTTGTTAGAATATCAATGATTGATAGAAAATACCAATCCCAAGTTAAGTCTAAGATGTTTGATACTCAGAAAGACAATGATGTCATGCTCAAGTACCTATGTTATAGAGTAATAGTATCACTAAGCTTTTCTTCTGGAGGGTTAAGAATATAAGTTTACAGACCAAAAATTAGAGAAAAAGAAGGCTACAAAGATCGTCAATATTTTGGCCCTAGCCCTTTAAGGTCAGTGAGGACTCAGAACATAAGAGAACCTGTGCTGTAACATCCTATAACTCAGTAGTTTCCCAAATTTTCTGTTCAAGGAAATTATGGGGCTACAGAGGAAAGGGGCTACATAGTATGCCAAAGGAGAGTCACTTTTAGAGAGAAAACATTCTCTCAGGCTTTCACAGAGAGCAAACTTGTCAAGCAATGGCCATGACTCATCCCGATGGCTGATACTGACAACAGTTCTACAAAGCACTGTACATGGTTCCAAAGTAAATCTTGAGTGGATCTGACTGACCTTGAGAGATACAAAAGTTACACGTTTTGCTATACAGGTCTTGCTTAAACTTGTCCTTAACCACCCTGCAGAAAAGCTTAACCACAAGGCATAAAATAGAAAGCTAGATTAGAATGCTGAGCAGTAAAAGGCTTAAATGAACAGCTTCCAACATTGCCAGTTTTACCAATAACCCACTGTGATTATCGGATATTGGATTATGTATATAGCTACTTTCTCTTAGTTCAATGAGAAAAATTTGGTTGTACCAATAATGATTTGAAAAATTATAACACCTGTACCCTGGGCTTTGTATAACTAGTAGGAGGACAACAATATGCATTGTATCAAATCGAAATGTACTACTAATGTGTTCTGAAACTATCACATTGCTATACTTTGTTATTTCTTATTAAAAGTAATAAAAAATAAAAGCAACAAGTACTCAAAACTCATGAGTTCCTAATTATTTCAGTCTATTTGGCCCTTGGCTGGGCACTTGAGGTGGTCTCTATGTGGTTTCATCTGAGCCATTTTCCAATGCCATTAGCCGAAAACTTGTCTTTCTTGGCAGTGCTACCTCTCATCACTTGCGTGTGGGCCTGTGGCTGAGCATGCTGTGCTGTTCTGTTTTCTTCCTTCCCATCTCTGCAGTTTCCACATAGGGTTTAACACTCTGACCCTGTAGGTGTCTTTCCTGTCTGGAGCTCAGCTTCTCCTCTGGTGCCCACTTTCATTAAGACTGATAGTAACTTGAAGTTTCAATACCTCCACAGGCATTTTAGGCAGTTTTTGGAGCCTCTAAAAAATAAAATAAACTGGAATCATTATTGAGAGTGCATTCATAGATTAATTTGTGAAGAATTTTAGATCTTTTAATGCTAAATCATCTGAGAACGTAGAGCAAATAAGTCTTCTTATGTCCTGCATGTTTGTTATGTTATAGTAAGAACACTGGGGAGGAAGATGTGGGAGAGAGAGGCAGAGGCCCAGAGAGAGGGGCTACTCTGCTGCTCAGTGCCAGGCAAAGCTCTGGCTTGGTCATATTCACAGGGACCGGGGACAGGCACTGAGCTGTCCAGAGCCAGACTCTTTCTGTCTGCACACTTGGCTGTGCAGACCAGGATGTGAGGCCTGGCCCTGGGCACTTTCGGAATGGGGTGGGCAGCAGGCAGGTGGATGTGGGGCTGCTCCTGACCGTGGCTGCTAGTGCTGTCTGGTGAGGGCAGGAGCTCTGTCCATCAGTCTGGTCTTGAGGTCTGTAGTGGTCGATACATTGTGTCAACTTGGCTTCTTGCCAGTGGCTTGTAGCCGGCCCTAGGATGCAGTGGGCCCAGCCCAGAGTGACTCAGCAGAAAGAGACCATAAAAAGGGGCTGAGGAAGGGGCTGAACTTCCGTGGGAGAAACTTCAGTCTAGCTTGTAGCGCACACTCTTCAGCTTCCAGCTTGGATCTTTTGCCTTCCTGTCACAGACTGTTCAGCGTCCATCGCAGACTCTTCAGTCTTCCTTCGCAGACCTATCAGCTGAGGGATAGAGACTTGCACGGAGCACTGCATTGAGGTTTAGACCTTGGGACTGAATTGTTCAGTCCGAGGTGTGCAGACGCCCTCTGCACGCTTCCTCATCTGACTCTGTGGCAGACTATTGTAAGCCAATCTTATAATTCCTTATGCATTGTATATTTTGTGTTAATATCCATTCCTTACATTATCAGTTCTGTTCCTCTAAGTAAAACCCTGACCAATACAAGGTCTTAATCCCTCCTAGCTGAGCACAGGAGCACTTTTGCAGTGCCCTAGGCCACTCAGCCCTGCCTTGCTCTGGTGTGGAGAGCCAGCCTGAAGGATGGTGGCTACTTCCCTGTCTGCACTGGGAAATCCAGCTGTGGGAGCATGTGCTCAGGTCAGCCTGCGTCTTGCCCAGCAGATCTGGTCAGTTGCAGCCCAAGCCTCCCCTGGGGTTCAAGGTGGAGGCAGGCAGGTGATAGGGGAGGAGTCAGCCATGTGGAGAGCCTAGCCTCAGCATGAGCCCAGCCTCAGGAGAGGCAGGAGGGGTGCTGGGCCACCATTTCCAAGGTGCCTTCTCTGAGGCAAGGGCACAGGGAGAGCCAACTGATTCCTACTGAGTCAGTGCTGGGTGCTTTTTTTTTTTTTATCAGAATACTCTTAGGATGAAGCAGGGGCTTTATTATCCCTATTTTATTATTATCATTATTATTATTATTATTATTGTTATTATTATTATTATGTCTTTTTGAGACACGGTCTCGCTATGCAGTTCAGGCTGGCCTTGAGCTCACTTTTGTAGCCCAGACTGGTCTTGAACTCTCACAGATCCTCCTGCCTCAGCCTCCCAAGTGTTGGGATTACAGGCATGCGCCACCACACCCAGCTTATTATCCCTATTTTAACAGAGCAGGGAATAAGGCTTAGAGAGGAGGGGACAGGCCCAGCACTACACAGCTCCCGAGGAGCTGAGCCAGGCCTCTCAGCTGCTAAAGAACAGATATTACTTGGGTTAATCAGTTCACTAACTCAGAGACTTTGGGTTAAGGGAGCCAAGCCCTTCAGCATGAGAAACAAATGTCTGCAAAGATAAGTTCCCAAAGTCACCATGCTTATCCATTAAAACACACCGTGGCCTCATGGACGGTGTCTACACCCCAGGATTTCCCTTCCAGGAACACAGTGGTTTGCACAAATCACTCTACCTTCCTGTCTCTCCTAGTGGTAGCACCCTGTTGCTGGGTAGGAAGAGGGAGAAGGGAGGTTGTCCCCTAGGGGACCTATGCGCCCCGACTCCCAGAGAGCAGCCCACATGTGGAGGGTTGTGGGAAGCATCTGAGAAAGACAGAGTCCTGCCTGTAGAGTCCACAGTGACATTGGGTGGTCAGGTGAGGTGGTCGGAGGCAGGCTAAGACAAGAATGACAGTTTGTGGGAAGGGGACAGATGCTATCCTGGCCACGGCTGTCACTCTCTGCCTGTTTCCTATTCATGTCGGTCAAGGCTTTCTGTCCCCCTCTCTATATGTTTCTCCTTTATCTCTGCTATTTCTTCTGCCTTTTGTTTCCTACTGGGAAACCTGCTTGCAGTTCAGAAAAGAGGCCCAGCTACTGCAAATGATGTTTCTGGGCTGGGCGTGGCCTCATTTACAGCCCTATCAATACATCAGTCTGCAGGAGACTGTCAGCGAATATGAGAGTTTATTGAAATATCTGTGCCAGTTTGACTCAACATGGGCCAGCCCATGGGCTGGGCTAGAGTGGTGACTGAGGCTGCTCCCGTTCCCCACTTATGGAGAGGATGTCCACTTTGCCTAGCAAGCCCTCTCCCCATCACCCCTTGACCCCCCACACTGAATGGATGGGTGGGTGAACCCTAGACCCATGATGACAGCAGATCAGAGGTCCAGCTGCCCCCCTAGCTGTTGGTAACTCATATACTTCAGGGAGTATATATGGTGGACAGCAATCTCTGGAACCATTGTCCCCAGACCCCTGAAGGCTGGCAGCCACCTGAATGGAAGGGATTCTTCCATAGCATGGGCACTGGTAGGCTGGGCAGAGATTAGCATTAGTCCAGGCCCAAAGCTAATTTTTAGTTTACAACTCCCTCTTGCCTCGGGGGACAATGGCTCCCTGAAACCCTTCAGGGACACTGTGCCAGAGAGCAGAGTTGTGGCAAGGAGTAAGGGGGAAAGGCCGAGTGCTGCTTGAGGGGCCTGTGCAAACCAGGCTTGCTCTTTGAGCTCAGGCCCTGCTGAGACCAGAAGGTGGGCAATAGTAGTGAACCAGAGTGCTTTGCTGTGCAGGCAGGGAAGGAAGTGATGGTGGTGCTCTTCATTGGCAGGAGTCTCAGGGCCACAGAAACTCCAGTCTCCTGCCAACCCAAACATGCAGACTCTGAGGCCCATATCTGTATTTGGATAGGGCATATGAGGCCATGTGGTCCAACCTGGTCCATTATCTCCCTCTGCAGACATAAAGTACAGAGAAGGCAGTTGAGGCCTAGGACAAAGCAGGCAGCCGGAACTGATGAGAGAGTAGGGCTGTGCCTCCTACTGCTGCGACGCAGAGTGGGCTTGGTCCAGGCGGGCGGTGGTGCCGGAGGAGGGGGATGTGGAGCTCAGACTCGGAAAGTAGAGGATGGTGAACCAGCAGAAGATGAAAACGCCTGCAGAGGAGAGAGGAGCTCGGTGGGCTCAAGGTGCTGTGCAGCCTGGGCTGTGGCTGCTGAGGGCCAAAAGACCCCCCTGTAAGTGTTCAAGGGCTTAGAGAAAAATCAGACAAAAATAACACCTACTCCTATGAGAGAACCAAAAAGAAATCATGGAAATGAAAAATAAGGACCTTAAGACAAAAGGTTAATCAAAAGATAAAGTAAATGTTTAATTCTTTTTTTAATGTATTGCAGGGTTGGGGTACAGCTCAGCAACATGGCTTCTGCTGGCAAGCTCAAGGTCCTGAGTTTGATTCCTGCTACCAAACAAAAATATGTTCTAGGAAAAGACACACTGTCATGAATTTCCCTGCAAAATACTCCCTCTACCTCTGAATATACACTTATTATTTTTGCCACTTCAAAGCCATTCTAGACATTCGCGGGCATGTCTTTTTGAGATGTGATTTAAAAAAAAAAAATGAACGTTGCTGCTGAGAGCCATCCTGTGGGAAGGCAGGCTTGTAAGAACATCAGTGTGTCTTTGCCCACCTGATTCACTGGGCTTGGCACCTGTGGCTTCTGAGCCTTGACTATGAAAGATAAACATTTTTAATTGATTTAGTACATCAAGGCATCCATAGCAGTGCAAGTAAGGACAGAGTGGTAAGAATGAGATCTAGGGTATTTGAAATGAGAAGTCTTTGGAGGGGGATTAATGACCATGTATTTTTTGCTCTTATTTTTCTCTAAAACACACACCGTGCTTTGTTTGTTTGTTTGGCTGGTTGGTTGGTTTTCAGAACCGGGATACACCATGTGTTTTGATCTCACTTCATCTATCACAAAAGAGAAAGAGCCACATAAAGGAATTTTCAGACTTACAAAAACCGCCACCATTACTGCATGTCTTGGTTACTCTTTTCTTGCTGGGACAAATATTCGGCATCCAGAATGAAGGAAGGAAAGATTTAGTTAGCTCATAGTTAGTGGAGGCTTCAGTCCATATTCAGCTGGCTCCAAGGCAGAGCCGCACATGGCGGAGGGCAGCAGCTCATGGTGGTGGCAAAGTGCAAGAGCAAAGGGAGGAGCAGAGGCAACAATGGCAACAGAGAGTGCATCCATCTCTCCTCTATTGCATTCAGGCTGTCTGCCCCAGGCGGGGTGTAGCACTCACACCCATAATCCCAGCACTGGATCGTGAATTAATCACAATGTCTGGAAGTCTGCCCCATGACTGCATGAGGCTTTAGGGGCACAACCAGACACAAACCATAATACTACTGTTCCTCTATAAATAAATGATTACAGAAAGAAGAGGGAAGGAGTGGGATATAGGAAATTAGAGGAAGTCCAGATGTTGACTGAGAAAGAACATGTGCACATTTAAAGGAAATGCATAACTAAGATGCTATAACACAATAATGATATTAAGAACTGTTCCTTGAGAAGTTAAAATGTGTCCAGGGCTCTGTTGGGAAGAAGCTAGAAATATCAAATAATATAGATTCAGTTGAAGCTTATTAAATAGACTGATCCATGCAGGCTGAAATATTAAAGTAACTTCTGCAAGAATAATGGCATAATCTATACCTTTAAGATATATCTGTTGGGCCAGGCGTGGTGGCGCACGCCTGTAATCCCAGCACTTGGGAGGCTGAGGCAGGAGGATCAGTGCAAGTTCGAGACCACCCTGGGCTACAAAAGTGAGCTCAAGGCCAGCCTGAACTGCATAGTGAGACCCTGTCTCAAAAAGACAAAAAAAAAAAAAAAAAAAAAAAAAAAAAAAAAAAAAAAAAAAAAAAAAAAAAAAAAAAAAAAAAAAAGCCAGGCGTGGTGGTGCACGCCTGTAATCCCAGCACTCGGGAGGCTGAGGCAGGAGGATCAGTGTGAGTTCGAGACCAGCCTGGGCTACAAAAGTGAGCTCAAAGCCAGCCTGAACTGCACAGTGGGACCCTGTCTCAAAAAGAAAAAAAAAAAAAGATATATCTGTTGGGAGCAGCAGAAGCTGAAATTGATCCTATGGAGCAGCAGGATGAGGCTTCATTGCCTAAAGCAGTCGAGCTATCTCAGTCTTAAGAAAAACATCCTGCCTGGACTTTGTGGGCTATTGGTTGCTAGGCAACCTGTGTCTTGTAGCTTTGCGAAGGTATAAAGGCCCTTACAATATATTGTTCAGCAGGCCTTTCGCTGACCATGCAGACGAGCCACCACCTGACCCAGCTCTTGTTTGCTTGCCTATCTTTTCCTCATTCCTGATGCCTTTTCTCCCCATGTGCAGTGGACCACACTGAGAGACTGACTGATCCCTATATATATATTGTCTCTCAATCCTTAACCAGTGGGGGACTCAGGATTCTTCAGCTGAAAACAGCCTCAGAGGGCCCTAAAGTAATCATTTCTTTCTTGCTTGCTTGCTTGCTTATGGAACTGAGGATCGAACTTAGGCCCTTGTGCTTGCCAGGCAAGCACTTACTCTACTGAGCTATCTCCCCACTCCCTTGTAATCATTTCTGTTGTTATTAATATAGTCCCACATACCAAAGACCTGCTAAGTCCTACACATGCATAATTAGCTATTCATTATGAAATCTGGAGAGATCAGCACTGAGATTGTCCTGCTTTCAGAGATGAGGGGCTGAGGATGTAGTCCAGTTGGGAGAGTCCTTGCCTCAGGTGCTCAAGGCCCTAGGCTTGATCCCCCAAACCAAAAGGAAACAAAAAGAGAGAGATGAATCAGGATCAGAAGAGTTAAGTAACTTTCTGGAGGGGTGAGTGGAGCTTGGAGTTGAATCCACTTCTGCCCAGCCCCAACCACCAAGCACACAGTATTATGAAGCCCTGGTCTTGTGAATTTGCATCCGCTGCATCTAGGATGGGTAAGCCGGATGTGGTGGTGCACGCCTATAATCTCAGCACTTGGGAGGCTGAGGCAGGAGGATCGTTATGAGTTTGAGAACAGCCTGGGCTACAAAAGTGAGCTCAAGGCCACCCTAAACTGCATAGTGAGACCCTGTCTCAAAAAAACAAAAGAAAAGAAAAGGAAAGAAAAGAAAAGAAAAGAAAAAGGATAGGTGGCTTCCTAATGATTGCCCCAGAAGGAAGAATCTTGTCATAGTCAGACAGTATGATGTTTTGAGCTATTTATGTGGAAATAAGGGACCAAGGAGGAAAAGCACAGGTGTGGAATGGAAACTGTGGCCTCTCTCTGGACTCTTCCTTTCATAGGCTCTTGGAGGAAAGAGGAACTAGGCCAGGTAACAGATATAACAATCAGCCCTTACTTCCTTCAGCAGTTCCTTAGAGATCCTATCCTTGTCATGTGGACATCAAATCACATGACCTTGCCGTTTGGATCACATGTGATTGGACCAGAAAAGGTCAGCTGACTTGTAAGATCATAGGGGCAGCCATGTTGGAGAGTCATTTGGGGCCATGGTAACAATGGGCAAAAGAAAGAGAACGAAGGAGTTTCCATAGACATCTTATGAGAAGCAACATACATCTTCAGAACAAAAGAGAGGAGAAGAATATGCTTTGGTTTGAATGGTTTTTCCTGATTCTGGTACCAGCCCCTATGAAAAAGCCACCTTTGCTGCCCCAGATCCTAAAAGAGGATAAGATACATAAAATCAATATCCCTGACTTACACTAGTCTTTGTAGAATCTTGTTTGTTGCAAACACCCTCTTCCCCACCTCCCTGTAATTCCATAGCCTCCCTGGCCCAAGAACCTCACCTTGTAGGGAGTTGAACAAGGCAAAGATATAGATGGTAGACAGGCCTAGTGGTGTGAGGATGGCCAATCCCCAGGTCACTCCCACCAGACTTGAGAGGCCCAGCACAGTGAGAACAGCTTTCCAATTCTGTGTTTTCTTGTTCGCTGTGACACTGGACAGAGTGAATATCTTCCAGGCCACTAGGGCCAGCACCACAGCACCAAAGAGGAATGTGATGAAGAAGTAGCCATGGACAGTGGCATAAAGGGCGGGTTCTTTCTGGAACCAACACCTGGAGGGAGTAGATGACTACTGGGGCTGGGAAAAGATTACCCTGAACAGCAAGACCCAGAAAGTCTCCCCT
The DNA here is from genome assembly GCA_004027025.1 of Myocastor coypus. NCBI lineage: Eukaryota > Metazoa > Chordata > Mammalia > Rodentia > Myocastoridae > Myocastor > Myocastor coypus. The sequence continues at coordinate 71,769 of PVJA010002722.1, read as the reverse complement.
GGCTGATATTTTAGGATTAAGAAGATACCTTTTCACTGTTTCTACCCATATACCCCTGCTCTTTCTGAGCAAGAGGCCAGACTGGTAGCTCTGAAAATAATGGGTGCCAAAGGGCTGAATCAACCCACATTGTGTTTCATTAGTTCCATATCATGTTGCAAAAATCTAGAATTAGTAGCTGCACTTGCAATCTGAATGCTTGGCATAAACACCCAGATTTCTGCTTCTCTTGATAGTGACCAGCACTCCCTTTGATGGACAGGTGACTCCCCATCACAGCAGTCCTCCCAAATATATAGATGAGGAGGCTGAGGGCTGGGTAAGGCCAGGCTTACCCAAGCCACACCCCTAGTAGTCAAGGAAGAGACTGGGCTGATATAGTTACTGGGTAGGTTATTCCTCATCAAAGGACACCTTAAATCCGGCCCATTCTAATCACCAGGCTGAGTGCTGGGCATGAAGAGGGGGTCACCTTTTTTTACTTTGCTCTTCCTTTCTGGGACCCCTCTTATTTTACTTCCTGTGCCAAAGCTAGCTGGATCCAAAGATTCTGGTCTTCGTGTTCTTGGCTTCTCTTTCCCAGGATACCATCTGCCCCAGGATGTGAGCTCCCTTGCCCACCACTTACAGCTCCAGTGATATACGGTTCTCCTGGTCACGGATAGCATAAAGGCCATAGCTGTTGGCACTTCCGGTGCCAATGACCACTAAGGCGGGCAGACCTGCACATGAGGAGAACAAATAGGCATTGTAGGGATCCTGGGCCTCCAGGAGGCCTACCTGCCTCCACATCTCTGGGTTTATCTGAGAGGGCCCCCTCCTGCTGCCCAAGCAACACTCACCCCAGCCCAACAGGCTCAGCTTCAGGAAGTAGTGGCCAAAGTAGGTATTGAAGACTCTGATGGATAGCAGGTAGAGGTGCAAGGCTTCCAGGCCCATCCAGGTGAAGGTGCAGAGCAGGCAGTAGTGGAACACAGCACCCTGGATCCAACAGGCAACACTGGACTCCTGCAAGCCGCTCCCGACGCTGACCAGGAAGGCGAGGTTCAGGAGGAACAGGCTACCACTCAGGGACACGTGGATCTTGGGGGCATCTTCTGACTTGAACCTCCTCAGGGAGAGCCTGGGGCAAGAGGGGCCAGTGGGGAACCCCAGGAACGCAGCTGAGTGGGCACCCAGGCCCATCCACACCATCTTGGTTCCACGCCCGGCATCCCCACCGCTAGCTCCTTCGCTTCTGCCTCTGCCACCAGCCCACGTGTGAGACCTCAGATTCAAGCCCAAAAGCTGTCTCATGGCCCATGGGTCCCTGTGTGTCACATCCTGCCAGGCTCATTGCTTGACTACATGTGAAGGCCAAACACACAGCCTGCTGTGGCCTCGGTGCCTTTTGCTTCCTCCTGCTTCCCAGGTGTGGCATGTCCTTGCTCCTGCTCTTAATACCTTTTCTTTCTCCTGGGCTCCACCTCTTCCTGGCCTTCTCAACTCCTGCACTGCCTTTAAAACACCCAGGGATGTTTCCTTCTTGGGAGGCTCCCTGAGTGGCCCAGAGCCCAGGCCAATTTAGATGTTCCCAGCAGAGCAATGGAAACCCCGTCCTCCCTTTGCTGTGTTCTTTCTGCACACTCAGGACCCAGCATAGGGAGAGGAGGGCTCTGGATTCATTGGCTGGACAAGCAGGTGACACAGGATGGATGGGTGAGGCCTTGGATATAGGAGGGAGAGAGGACTAGAGAGAGACAAGGACTTTCAGAGTGTCAGAGCCTTGGGCCACCTCTCCACCCAGGCCTTCCTAGCCAGGCCTGCCTCCCTTCCCCATGGATCCACTACTCTGAATTCTTTGTAAATCAAGTCCAGTTGGAGGATCCTGGGGCAACCTGGAGGAACATAAGGGATAATGTCACCCTCACCTGAGATGCCAGCCCCTCCCTGGCAGCTGGTGACATTTCCACCTGACTTTACAAGTCCAGTTCACAAGGTTCAGCAATGCAGCCAGGTGGCAAGTGGTTCTCGGCTTGTTGAGGGTGGGACCAGTGTCAGAGGCCAGGGCCCGGAGGGGAGAGGGTGGTGGAGTGGGTGGGCTCATGGGACCGCTGCCCAGGGCCATGCCATGACAGAGGCACGGAGGCATGTAATGGAGGCAAGAGGGAGCCCCAGACTGGAGGAGGGGAACGTGAGTGCTGCCCCAGGCCAACCACAGTGAGCTGGGACTGCAGGAATGGAGGGCAAGGCAGGCTAGGTTGGGGGTGCTGTTCACAGGTTCTGGGGCTCCTCAGCCAGAGACAGGTATCAGGAGGGCAGGGGGACAGTGCTCTCGGCTGCTGCTGCCTGTCCTGCACCTGCTCCTGCTTTTGATGCAGCTCCTGGTGAGCCCGAAGAACACCCTCCTCACCTGTAGCTCTGAAGTGCCCAGGGCAGGGACTGCGCTCCCAGAGCAGGTGCCCAGCCAGGCCTGGCCAGCAGTGCTCCTCTGCCTTCCCTTGACTGTATGTTTGCAGGCCTCACTGGTTCTGGCCTCAGCAAAACTTCACTCTACTGTGTGCAAGGATAAACTATGCGCGCGCGCGCGTGCACACACACACACACACACACACACACGCACACACACACAGCAGGCTGGGCCTTGTCTGCTGGGTCCTGGTCTTGGGGTCACCTAGGGCCCCAGTCCTGATCAATAGCTTGCTCTCACCATCATGACATTCTGAATGATTTTGCTGTTGTTATCTTGTAGTCCTGCGGATTGAGCCCAGGGCCTTCACACTGAGCTACACCACCAGACTTTTTTATTTTTCATTTTCAGATGGGCTGTCACTAACTCACTAAGTTTTCCAGGCTGGGCTTGAACTTGCCATCCTTCTGCCTCCGCCTCCCACGAAGCGGGGATTACAAGTGGGCACCGGCACATCCAGCCTGTGGCTGGTTTTTGAAACAGCATCTCACTATATAATCCAGGCTGGCCTTCAACTCCCTTTGTAGCTCAGCTTGGGCTCAGACTCACAATCTTCCTGCCTTAGCTCCCAAACTAGGGGATTGATCACCTGGCCTGCATAATATTTGTACAAGAGGACACATATTTTTATTTTGGGCTGGGCCCTACAAATTTATCCCTACTCTGGGACACACACACACACACACACACACACACACACACACACACACACACATTTAAAATGAAGATCTTAAGAGGTCTGTCCTGCAATTGGAAGCATCGTACCCTATCAACATCCTGGATTTACTACTGTACTTTGTTACTTAAGATATCACCACTGGGGGAAGCTGGGCCAAGGGACTATGGACTCTGCTATTTTTGCAAGTTTTAGTTCTATAATTATTTAAAAACAAGTTTTTAAATAAAAGATACCTCAATCTTAGGGCTATGTTTTTGCCTGAGCCTGTAAGGAGCTGTGGGAAGGGTTGAGTCTCCCAAAGGCTTGAGTGAGGAGCTGCTTGACAAGAGGCAGAAGTCGTGGAGACTCTGAGGCCCTGGGTCCAGCCCTGCCTGAAGTCCAACCCCCTTGAGCATGAGCCACATGTGCCCTACCATGGTAAGCCAGACTGTGTCAGGTTTCTGTCACTTGTAAGAAAACAGCCCTGACACCTATCAGCCTCCAGTCCTGCATGGTCAGAGATCAGGTAAGGCATGAAGAGGGTGCCAGGATAGAGATTAAAAGACAGCGCTGAGTGTGGACAGGGTCACCCACCTGAGAGCGATGTAAAGAGTGATGGCAAAGATGAGGAAGATCATGGACACTCCGCAGCCGGCCTGGGAGATGCGTGTGAGGACCACTACCGTGGCCCTGTCCAAGACTGGCCTCTGTGGATGACCCCAGAGTGGCTACATCAGCTAGAGGACAGGCCCATGCACCCAAAATGCCTGGCACCCAACAGAGGGCCCTTCCTGGGGAAGCCTGCAGGATTCCTGGGGTCAGGCGGGGGCTTTCACCAGGAGCAAGGCAAAGAAGGTCAGGTGGTCACAGCGGCACACAGTCTGCTCTGCTCCTGGCTGGGTGGAGCAGCCCCTGGAGGCCCAGTCTCCTGTGGGCCCTGGATGGGAGAGGAACACAGAGGAGGGAGGATGGGGGTCCTCTGGAGCCTACACCCTCCTCCTGCCTAACCCAGGGAGGGCCTCCAGGACCTACCTTTAGTTACATCCCAGAACATGCAGGTGAGGGACATGTTCTGAAAGCAGAAAGAGAGTCTCAGTGGGGGTGGGCAGAGGAGGGCAGCCCAACCTTGACCACATTCCTGCAGGCTGTGTAGGGCAGCCAGCCACACTGATGGATGTACCCTGGACTGGTGTGCAAGGGTGCTGACATGGCATGGAGCAGGGAGGGAGGGATACCAGGTCAGCGTGCATGTCTGTGTCAACCAGGTGGGCGTGGACATGGTGTGCATACAGGTGTGTGTGTGTGTGTGTGTGTGTATGCACAGGTTCTCTAGGTGGGCTAAGTCCCTAGGCATAGTTGTGTTATGGCCCTGGTGGGTGTTAAAAGGAAGAGGGCAGGGGCTGGGGAGATAGCTCTGTGGCACAAGTGCCTGTCTGGCAAGTACAAGGTCATGAGTTCGAACCCCCCCGGTCCTGCAAAAAAAAAAAAAAAAAAAGAAAGGAAGAGGGCAGAAGCTCCCATGCCTGCCTGCTGCACTAGCCTGTTCGCCTTGCGCTGATTGCCAGGCCTGGCTTGGGGACTCACCGGCGGGTGACGCTGGTGAGAGAAGGTGATCTCCAGAGGCTCTGAGAGCCCTGTGACGAGTGCTTGGCCCACACTCAAGCCCACCACGTGGTTGTTCAGCACACTGCTGCCCTCCTCCTGGAGGATACTAGGGCCCTGTAAGGGGAGATGGGAAGGCCCAGCCGCAGGAGGGGTTGCATCACCCCACTCTGGCTGCGGGGCTGGGAACCTCCAGGACCTATGACCCTTGCCCAAAGGCAAAGCCGGAGGCTAGAGAATCAAGCAGCCATGGGAATGCAGAGCAGTCATCTTCCTGCTGCTCTGCAGCCCCCACTTGGGCTGGTCCAAGCTCCAACATGGTTGCAAAGCCGTGTTCCTGACAGCGCTGCATAGCTAGCCTCCAGGGCTCCTCTGTGCTCTTAACTGCCGGCGCACAGGGCTAAGAGCAGGGTGCAGAGAGGGCCTCCAGGTGCACAAGCACATGCATATCCTGGATCTGCAGAACACAGACTCCAGAGCCAGCTCTGGGGTGACCAGGCTGCCTGGAGATCTCTTGGAGGGTCAGCACTGCCTACTCCTTCCCCACTGACCCCGAGTGTCCAGCAGGGGCTGTGAGTTATTGGACTGTGAAACTAGCACTGAACCTCACAGTTTCCAAGGCATTGGCAGGTTGCTCCTCACCTTAAAGATGTTCCCTGAACTGATGTCTAGAACAGTTATAGCCAAGCGCACTGTAGGCCTGTTGCTTGCCAGGGATCCAAAGATGCTCTTGGGAAGCCTGACTCTGTCGGAGGGCTTGTCCTCACCCACCATCACCTGCCTTGGGATCTGCAACCACAGACCGGGGTTCCCATTTTTACTCAAGAATTCCAGTTCTCAACACAGGTCTTGCCACTACCCCTGCTGAAACAGGAAACTGAGGCAGCTGGGTGGGTGGGCAGCAGCTGGGGACCATCAGCTCTGAGAGGAAGGGTACGGGGCTCAGTCCAGACCCTTTCCTCCCAGGCTGTGTAACCAGGGACAAGGAACAGCACATATGGACTCCACCCTTCCCAATGTGGAGAGCGGAGCTAACCACGTGGCTGCCTGGAAGGCTGAAAGTAGCTGTGGAGGGATGATGCCCAGGCAAACTCAGTTTGCAGGGGGGTCAGCTGTGCTGAGCTTTGGGTGTTAAGGTCTTAATGGCCCTTATGTTCACACAGGGCTGGTTTCTGCATTGGAAATACTGGAAAGAGCAAAGTCATGAGGTAGAAATTCAGGAAGGGAAATGATGGGAATATAAGAATTCACATGGAGAGTGAAATCAACAATAAATTTAAAAACTAAGAGGGCCGGCCAAATAGCTCAGCAGGTTAAAGTGCCTGCAAGAGGGTGCAGGGGCTGGGAGTTTGATCCCCAGGCCTGCTGTGTCTGCCCCCCCCCCCCCCCCCGTGCACTGAGACAGCAATTGAGACTGGACATGGTGGCGTGTGCCTGTAATCCTAGCTCTTGGGAAGCTGTAAACAGGCAGATGACTATGAGTCCAAGAACCTGAATGCCCTGCAGACCCTTCCCTAAAAAATACAAAGAAGAGGGGCCTCTCTTTCACTTCTCTTTCTCAACACATGCTTACAAGTCCTTTGCCAACCACCAGCTTGCCCACTTCCTGGATCTCCATCCTTGCTTTCATTTCTCCAGGGAGGCTAGAAACTTGCTGAGCCCTCACTATGCCAGGAATTTCCTGTGCACTGTTTCACTCAATCTCCCAATCATCTCGGAAGTAGGCAAGATCCTTACCAAGGAGGAAACTCAGGCTCAGAAACAGTCACTCGCCCCCAGTCACAATGGCTGATATGGGCCAGAGGTGGAAATTGAATCTGGACCAGTGTAAATGTAGAGTCCTATTGTTTAGCCCTTTCGTTAGCAAGTGTGCCATTTTCTTGGTTTCAAATATACTTCCTGAACAGAAGAGCTTATGAGTATTGAAGATAAGCACACTGGGACACAAAGAGGAAGAGGGGTTTCCCAGAGGACACCTAGTGCAATGGTGGAAAGGCCAGAACTAGATAGAGCCTAGGTCTCTATCACTGACCTCCCACACATCTATACCAATATGCTGAATCACCTACACCCAAGTTCTGCCTGTTCAATTATCTCATTAGCACCCACCAAGAAGGTGGTAAAGCTCTCCTGAGTGGGTCCTGGGGGGCTTAAGTATGATGGGAACCAGGGCAGGGTGTATCTCTCAAAGTAGTGAAGTGAGCACAAGATCTAAGCCACCCAATGGGCATGGGGGAGCTGTCACCTGGGAGAGTTTCAGAGAGAAGAGCAGGTCTTCTGTGGTGTCAGTGCTGATGTTCTGGATCAAAGACTTCACAAAAGGCTTGTCCACAGTTCCCATTGAGTTCTCCGCCAGGTAGGACTCATAGTACACCCAGAATCTGCAAGGGAAGAGGAAGGAAGGTAGCTTTTTGCAGGCTGAGGTACCCTGTACAGGCTGCTGCAGTGACAAGGCTGACCCAGCACTTCAAAAACTTGAACTTGGGTGGGGGGCTTGGCTAGGCAGTCTAAGCCCCTGCCTGGCAAGCACAAGGACCCGAGTTCTATCCCCAGTACTGCATGCGGCACTAACCCCAGATGCCTGCCACTGTGAGTCCGAGCTGTATAGAGAAATCCTGTATCAGACAAACAGACAGACAGACAGACAACAGGCAGATAGATAATCTAGATATAGATAGATAGATAGATAAATAGATGATAGATGACAGATAAATAGATTTTTAAAATTCTTGAACACCCTGTAGAAGGAGCTGGTCCTAAGAGTTTTAGCTACAGGTCTCTCTGAATATTTTATGTGTCTTATCTTTTTCTTTTCTTTTTTTTTTTTTTTTGGTCTTTTTGAGACAGAGTCTCACTGTGCAGTGTGCAGTTCAGGCTGGTTTTGAGCTCACTTTTGTAGCCCAGGCTGGTCTCAAACTCACATTGATCCTCCTCCTGCCTCAACCTCCCAAGTGCTGGGATTACAGGCGTGCACCACCACGCCCGGCTTTATCTTTTTCTTTTTGTGGCAAAATATATATAACAAATTTTTCCATTTTAAAGCTAAATTCAGTGGCAACAAGTGTCCATCACCACTAACTAGTTTCAGAATATTTTTATTACCCTCAAAGGAAACCCCATAACCTTTAAGCAGTCACCCCTCCCTCTTCCCCCAGCCTTGGACAGACATTAAATCTGCTTTAAATCTCAATGAGTTTTCCTACTCTATGCATTTCATATCAGTGGAATCATAGTATGTGACTTTCATGTCTGGCTTTTTTTTCTAGCACGGCCATGACAAGCATGTGTCATTGTTTTATTCCTTTTTAATGGGTGCATACAATTTCATTTTGTGTATGTACCACATCTTCATTGTGCATTCGACTCTAATGGACAATTTGGGTCTTTTCCACTTTATTTATCTATTTATATTATTATTTTTTATCGTGAACAGTGCTGCTATGAAAATCTGTGTGCAGTCTTTTATTTGAAGCCTTGCTTTAAATAGTTTTGGGCGTATATATGGGAATTGAATGTCTGCATGACATGTTAATTCTTCATCTACCATCTTAAGGAGCTGCCAAGCTTTTCCACAACTTTTCTACACTATTTCACATTCACACCAGTGAAACATGAGGGTCCCAGTTTCTCCATATCCTTGTAGCCACTTACAGTTTTCACTTTTCGTCTTGCTCTGATTACACCCATCCTCATGGGTGTGAAGGTACATCTCACTGCGATTTTGATTTTTGTATTTCACTAATGTCTAGTGAGGTGGAACTTTATTTCATTTGCTTTTTGTCCTCACACCTCTTATTTGGGAAAAGTCCCTCTGCACACATTAGCACATTTATTGACTACTAACTTCTGAAAATTGAGCCCTGCAGTAACTGACTGCATGGGAGCACAGCTGGTGTTCACACACAACACAGAATGTGATAGTCCTTCTGCTGAAGTTGGGTGCGCTCTCCATGGTTCTGAAAACCGTACTATCAATCAGGTTCCTTTTCTGGGGCCAGAGAACTGCTGTCCAGCTTTTCCTAGCAATTGTGAGAAGTGTGGGCTGAAGTAGTACTGGAAAGGAAGGGAAGAAAGGGAGGGCCAGCCATGCTACAACTATGGAAAAAGAGGAGCTATGCAGGCAAAGATAGACCTTGATTTTGTCATAATTTGTGAATAGTAATAATTATCAATAATAATAGTAATAATTGTCACAGCTAGAGGTACCATGAGTATCTTGCTTATGGCTCCATACAATCCCTAAAGAGATTACAGAAAATATATTGTACAATTAAAATAGTAAGACAGACAAATATGTGTAAATATGCTGGAATGGAAAATTACTAAGAAAACTAGCTAGCCAAAAAAGAAAACTAGCTATCTAGCAATAGAGACTAACTGGACCTAGGTTTTATTTACCTTTAAAATATCTAGATGTGGTGGATTCTTGCGATCTTATATTGCTTTGGCACTTATATTGATTTGGACTTTGCTATGTCAGAACCAGAGTTCACTTTGATACGGTGTCCAGTTTCTATATTGCCTCCAAGTTCCTTCCCATGTTTATCCAGAAAGCTGCCTTTTACTTGTGTGCCTGGTGACCATCACCTGTGGGAAGCTGAGCTCAACCTCCCCACTGGCTCCCCTGAGTCTCACACCCTGCAAACGCCATACAGATTGGATCCAGAGGCTGCCTCTCTGACAGTGGGACTCACTGGAACTCAGGCCTACCTCCCTTACCCCCATCAATTAAAACTCCCTTCAGGAAATAGTTGGATGATTCAATTCCCTGAGCACCAAGAAAAGCTTTGGCCCATGGACATCTCTTTCTGTCCTTGCTTTACTCCCTGACATGCGAGTCTAGGGTGAGGGAGAGGAAGGGCTTCAGTGTACAACACCTCAGGAACCAGCTCCAAAAGTATCTCTGTCCCCTGCCCTGATCTCCCATCTAATCAAAGTTGCCTATAACTCCTCTGGGTACCCACAAAAACACCTGGCTTGTAGCTGGTGCTCCCTGAATATCTGTTGAAGGAAATCATGAAAGGCTGTTCTCACAGGCTTGATGTTAGGACAGCAATATGATGGAATAACATTTTTCCAGGAGTTCCACGCCATCCGACCTCCCCAGTCCTTTTCCGTCTAGGTGCACAGTATGCAGTCCTGGTAACAGTGTCATTCTATAGTCACACCCCACTTTGGCATGGCCCCTCTTGTATCTTTACCTTTGTGTTCTTCTCTACACTCCAGCAATCTTTCTAAAATTCAGAGTTCATTACACTCGTCCTGAGCTTAGGGTTTGTCATTTCTTGGCTTCCCAGGGTTGGTCTAGCCTAGATAACACGTCACTCCTTAGTCCTGGCTTGCATAACTAGTTCTGTCCTCTAGTTCTGTGCCATCTTGTGCCTTTGGCCTTCATCTCTCAGCACTTTACACTCTCTTCAAAGCATTGCAGTCCTCTTCAGTTCTACTGCTGTATCACCTGCCACCGCCTGCTGCCAATAGGAAAACCCCTCTGTACTCTTTGAAGTCGTGCCATGGTTGCCTCCCATGTGAGGCTTTGTCAGATGTCCCTTCCCTAGCCTAACATGGCTCCTTCCTTGCTCTCCTATGCTAATGGGATTGGCATCTCAAAATGGAATTTCCAGGTTAGATTTTTTCTCTCTTAGACATAAGCAACTCCTCCAAGTTCCTGCTGCTGAGCACATAATCAACACCCTCTCTATTGCTCAGCCCAGACCAAGTGACAGAATAATCAGATCCTGGTCCAGCAGGCTGGAGCAGTTCCCTTTCCATGAGAAAGGGGATGATGAGCTTGAGGGAGCTGGGAGCATACAGCAAGTGTGAAGCCTGCATTGCCTCTCTGTGGTCCCCCTGCCCCTGTCTCTTACTATCAAGGACTTTTGTCCGCCTGTACACGTAAGATGCTGATTTGAGGCAAGTGGGCCCCTCCATCTCCTTGGGGCTAGCTTTGAGTAAATCCTTCTTCCTTTTTACCAAAACATATGGCTTCCTTTGATTTGGGTGGCAGTTAGTAGATGAGCCTGAGCATGTGAGCCTTGGTGTGAGCACACTCTAGAGTCATCATTATTTGGGTTCATGTCCATCCTTGCACAACTCACAAGGACAGAGGCTGATTTAATGCCATGTCCTCTTATTTGGTGGGGACTTCTAGTTGTGGAAGAGTAAGATGGGAGCAATGTTTTCTGTTGGAAACACATGGCCTTGTCTCTTCCTAATATCCCCCTCACCCCATGTGGAAGCCCCAAAGTTCCATTCCTCTCACCTCTCCAGGTTCCTCAAAGTGCAGGAGTCACTGCTTCTCACCTTCCTGCACTCAGCAAGGCACTGGGCAGTGTCATTCAAGTAGTAGCGATCAGATGGGTCCGGCTTGTTGAGGAGGCTTTTGCAGGGATCTCTTGGCCTTTCCTTTCCTGGCACAGTGGTGGACTTGGCCCCATCTAAGGGAGAGGTTAGAGCATAGAGGGTCAGGATCCCACCTGCAGTCACCCAGCCCTCCCAGGGTCTCAGATTCCAAGGTGAGTGAAGATTGTGCGCACACATGCACACACACACACACACGCGCGCGCGCGCGCGCACACACACACACACACACACAGTGAGGCTTGTGGGGTACTTTGGGGCAAGCATGGAACATAGTTCTGGAGATAAAAGAGGTTTTTTATTGTTAGTGGTATTGATTCTTTAGTATCTCCTCCTGCATAGGAGCCAGCCTGGCTTTTCTGGGCTGTTCCATATCAGAGTCAAGGTCTTTATAGCTGTGGCTGTGACCCTCATGGCTAGTGGTACCATGAGTATCTGGCTCATGGCTCCAACATGCTGACAAATGAAATCATGAACCCAAAGAGGAAGTTAGAAGAGTTTTCACTGAAATGAGGAGAAGAAGAAGAGGACAGCTTCTGGATTTTTAGGATGCGTCCGGAATGAGGAAGCCACATGGCTACTTAATTTAGAATATTTACAGGTATAGCAAGGGACAGGAATTGCTCAAAAGTTTAGTGGTCATCTGTCATGGTTGGCCATGTGAAGTTAAAAAAAATGACTAATCACTATCTCAGCTCCTTTACATAGTGTCTGTGGTAAGCTGGGATGTCTTAGACAGAGCTGATTATTTTGCAGTGTAATTTCCTCAGAACTTAGGAACTGAGAGGATGGCCATTCGCTCTTTTTTAGGAGAGAGAAGCCACATTCCATATTGCCTGAGGAATGTTTATTTCTGGTCCAAAGCCTTGCTTGCTATTTATATTTAAATCCCCATTGGTGTAACTGATTATCAAATTCTATCTCAGCTGTTCCTCCTATCTGACTTCCTCACCCATAAACTAACTAAATAAAATATCTTTACATTTTCCCTACTCTGGAGACACATCCTTAACTGATGCTAAAGGAGAACAGGTGAAGCCTACTGTAGCTGCTTTATGCTGAAAGGGTCAACATTAGGGAAACAACAGTCAAGGACTTTCTCCAGAGAGCTAACCTAAGGGGGTTTTGATAGATGTTGGGGGTTCCACCTCTTCAGGAAATTTATGTGGGGGATTGCTGTAGAAGGAGTTTGGTTCACTCCTCCTTGTTGCCATCCTCTTGTCCATACAGAGTGTGACAGTTTCTAGGTGAGAAGAAACCAATTTTATCAAGAGATTAAGAAGTAAGACCACAGGGGCCCGGCAGGATGGCTCAGTGGTCTAAAGCGCCTGCAGGCGGCTGCAGGGACCACGGTTCGATCCCCGGCACCACATGCTGCACCAACCCTGCCCTCAAGGCAGGCTGAGTCGGCCATAAAAATAAATAAACAAACAAATAAAGTACTATATATAAAAAGCAGTGCGGTGAGCATTTAAAAAAATAAATGATGGTTGTTTAAAAAGAAAAAGAAGTAAGACCACATGTCCCCTGAAAAAATTACATTGTAAATTAAATGTAACTTCCGTGAAAAATGAAAATGCGTGGCCCAAAGAAGAACCTGAATGAAAAAGCTAATTGAAGGAAGGAGCCAAGTTTAGACTATTTTTTAAGAGCTCAGATAGAAATATAAGCAGCAAAGTCCTAAACATTCTGCTTCTGGAGGTCATCTATAAGTCTAATATTTCTTTTACTATTTTAAAATCTTTTTTTTCAACCCGAGATGAATTATCTATCTGAAGCTAAGTTTTATTTATTAGTACACAAGTCTGTCTAGTTTTTGCTATAAGAAGATGGAAAGCTCTAATTTTAGCTAAGGAATTCAAAGACTCTCTTGGAGCTTTTAGAGATGTTAGTGCGGCTGTCTAACCTCATTAAACCATAACAATGGCAACTGTAGCTAGAGACTGTAGCGGAGGCTAGTGCCAGTATGGGAGCCCCTTTCTCTAGCCTATATTATTATTGTTATTTTGTATATTTTTTGCTTGTACTTTTCTGCTGACTGTTTAAGACTAAGTTAAAGTGAGACCTGTGCTAAACAAAATTAACCTCTCACCAAAGCCAGTTGAGGTTCCTCGGGCATCACTTCTGGAACCATGTACAGAACATGTCTGGCCATCTCACCTGCCCAGATGGGTCATGGTCTTTCTTGATCCTATGGCTTCCCGTGGAGACCTGAGAGACATTTCTCTCTTCAGTGACCCTCTTTGGTACACAAGTATGTGTCAGTTGACTACTGGTCTCTGGGGTCCAACCATCTCTGTGCTCAGGGGATTAGGTGACTCACAAGAGTTATAGGAGCTCATATAAATTTCTCCTACCATTCAGGGTCCCTGTTGATCTTGGAGGCCAGGACCAAATTACTGGCTGTCTTTGTAACCCAATTATTCTTTCATCTTTGGTTTCCAAACTTCAGTTCTTGAACACCCAGGAGATTAGTTATAACACTATTGCAGCAGGAAGCATAGGTTTGATTATTCTTATCTAGATATCAAGAATCTTGAAATAGAGAGTATAACCAGAAAGCTGTTTTGTTTTGTTTTTAACCAATCATGGTTGTCTTAGAAGTCTAACTTCTATAGAATGCTAGCAGATAATAATTTTAAAATTTTATAGATAAATTTTGAGATAAACATATTTTAGCATAAAAACTATGATCTTATTACATGTGAATAATTAGGTTTTGTTATTATAAAATATTAAATGACATAAACATTTATCTAAATATGTTATTTTTAATAGAGTATAATCTAAATAAAAGGTACTTGCTTATAAATTATAGGTGATTATTACCTAATTTCTAATTATTAGGGTGACATTGTCGAGACTGCACAGTATTTAGGTATGCTTAACTATAGTAACACAAGTAATAAATATAACAATCGCATGAGCATAAGCTTGAATATCTACCCAGATCATCTGTCTGACTGTCTCACAGGGGATTACCATGCATATATATTATAAGAAGGTAGAAACCACGTTTATTACAAGAAGGGGGGAAACAAGTAAGGGAAAGCCGGGTGTTTCAGTCTGAATAAGTTTACCACCATAAATAACTATAGCCAGGAAGTCATTGCTCTGATAAGACATTTGTTCAGTTTTGCATCACTCAAGGCCTGCGCACTTGGGAAAACCAAAGTTACATAATAGTTCATGAAGTTAGCACTGATTATCATCGTAGCAATATAGGAATCTTTACACACACATGCACACTTAACATAGTTTTATTTTTAAGGCAAAATTTCAACTCCTTTAACAGGTTTATGGTGTAAGCATTTAAGGACACCTTTAGAGCTCTTGTAGATTTAAGAAGTGGTGGCTGGGCATGGTGGCACATGACTGTAATCCCCATGCCTGCAAGGCTGAGGCAGGAGGTTTACCAGGAGTTTGAGGCCAGCTTGAGTACATAGTGAGTTCAAGGCTAGCTTGAACTATGTAGACAGACTCGGTCTCAAAAAGCAAAACAAAATGTAAGACATGGTGTCGATAACCATGAACAGACTAATTAGCCAACATAACTGCTAAAATGCAGTTTTGTTATTCAATAACAAAATATTTGTTTATGCAAAACCAATAAGATGTAGATAAAGTTTTGCATGGCAGGATAAAATTTAAAGAAAAACCAAATTTTATATGCATAAAGTCTAGTAGATATATATTACATAAAAATGAATCTATTAGTTACTTTGAATGTATTAACCTTAGGTAATTTTAATGTTATAAACTTAACTTTAAAGTTTATAATCACAGCATATTTTTATGTAGATGTACTACATACTGGATGCATATCTAGTTCCAAATGTGTAAGTTGTCATAAAGTAAGTCATTTATTTAATCAATCATAAGCTGATTATTGGAGATATTTTGTAAGTCAACACTTAAAAAGGCTGGCCACATAGCTCAGTGGATTAAAGTGCCTATAAGCAGGTGCAGGGGCTGGGGCTCGATACCCAGGTCTGCTGTGCCATCCTGCCCCTGGGGTGTGCTGAAACAACAATTGAGATTGAGCATGGTAGTGCACACCTGTAATCCCAGCTCTGGGAGGCTGTAAACAAGTGGATCACTATGAGTCCGATCTAGTAGTGAGATCCTGAACACCGTATACACCCTTCTCTAAAAATATGAAAAACAAAACAAAACGAAAAAACACTTAAATAACTTCTAACTCTTAAAGCTCAATTTTTAGTAACCAAAAACCTAATGATAGAGAAAAAAAAAGCCATAAGAAATGATCTTAGCAAAATATAGAATCTTTCCCTTTTTTTTAAGTAGGAAATTTATTTTTTTCTTTTAATGAGAAATAACAATGTGACATTTTCGGAAACATGCTAGTAGTACATTCCCAATAATTGATATAATGCATATTGTTGTCCTTGTAGTAGTTATACAGAGCAAAGGATGAAAACATGCTAATTTTTCTGTTCATTGTTGGAACAACAAATTTCTCTTCATTGAACTGAGAAAAAGTAGTTGTATACATAGTCCAGTATTCCATAATCACAATGGATTATTGGCAGAACTGGCAATGTTGGAAGCTATTGATTTAAGCCTTTTGCAGCTCAGCATACTAATCTGGCTTTACATTTTATGCCTTGTGGTTAAACTTTTATGCTGGGTAGTTAAGGGCAAGTTAAAGCAAGACCTGTATAACAAAACATGTAACTTTTGTGTCTCATAAGTTCAGTCAAATCCCCTCAGGATTTACTTTGAAACCATCCATGTACACTGCTTTGTAGAACTGTTGTCAGTGTCATCCATCTGAATGAATCACAGCCATTGCTTGACCAGTTTGCTTTCTGTGAAAGCCTGTGAGAATGTTTTCTCTCTAGGTGACTCTCCTTAGGCAAGCTATACATGGTCAGTCCCTTTCTTCTGCAGCCCCATAATCTCCTTGAACAGATAACTTGGGAAACCACTAAATTATAGGATGTTACAGCACAGGCTCTCTTGTGTCCTGAGTCTTCACTGACCTTGAAGGGCTAAGGCCAAAATATTGACTATCTTTGTAGCCCTTCTTTTTCTCTAATTTTTGGTCCATAAACTTACATTCTTAACCCTCCAAAAGAGAAGCTTCGTGATACTATTACTCTGTAACATAGGTACTTGACCTTAATGTCACTGTCTTTTTGAATATCAAACATCTTATATTTAAAGAATCTTTGCCTTTTAATCTAGCCTTTTCAATTTAACCAAAGGGGGAGGCAGGGAGATAGCTCTGTGGCACAAGTACCTGCCTGGCAAGTACAAGGTCTTGAGTTTGAACCCCAGTCCCACAATAAAATAAAATAAAATAAAATAAAATAAAATAAACCACTGGTATTTCAATATCTTAAGAAAACCTGTTGCCGGGCGTGGTGGCGCATGCCTGTAATCCCAGCACTTGGGAGGCTGAGGCAGGAGGATTGGTGTGAGTTCGAGACCAGCCTGGGCTACAAAAGTGAGCTCAAGGCCAGCCTCAACTGCATAACGAGACCCTGTCTCAAAAAGACAAAAAAAAAAAGAAAAGAAAACCTGTTGATTTAAACAAAAAAGTTTAATCTTTTAACTATAGCCAGCTTAGTTATAGATATTATATACCTTTAAGAATATTTTTGGATTTGGGCTCAATATGTCTCTGGGGAAAATTTGAAAAACTAACCGTCACTGAGAAAATAAGCCACAGAGGGGAATTTTGT
Source organism: Myocastor coypus (assembly GCA_004027025.1). Classification (NCBI taxonomy): domain Eukaryota; kingdom Metazoa; phylum Chordata; class Mammalia; order Rodentia; family Myocastoridae; genus Myocastor; species Myocastor coypus. The sequence goes on along the minus strand of PVJA010002722.1, from coordinate 54,989 downwards.
CCACTAATTCTTCACTAAGGGGTCCCCACTTCGATATCTTATTAATTTCTCTAGATGGCTAATCTTAACAGTTAAAAACTTTCTTAAGCTAACTAAATAAACTATCTTTCATACTGCCTCCTGCAGTAGGTAGAGTACAGCAAACTAAGGATGTATGTTCTCCTCAGCGAAGCAGGGCTAATAATATCTTCTTTTTAAATTTTAGAGGAAAAGGCTGGTCAGATAGCTCAACAAACTAAAGCTCCTGCTTTGGCAAGCCCAGGGACCTGGGTTCAATCCCTGACACCACATGCCCTGCTGGCCACTTCTCCGGGGCTGACTGAGATTGGGCGTGTGGCACATACCGTAATCCCAGCGGTTGGGAGGCTGAAAACAGGAGGAGTCCTATCAGACTCTATGCAACATATGTTTTTAGGAAGATTAGAGGTAATATACATAAGTAAATGGCCCATTATCATTATTCAAAGAGCCATTATTACCTATTCCAGGAGAGAATTTTACTCTAGGATAGATTGCTTACCTATACATGTATGTGTCAACACATTTGTCTCTCAGTAAATGTAATGCCACGCAAGAGAGCTGACCAGTGATCCTGGCAGTAAAAGGAATTTACCAACAGGCAAGGAATTTAGGAAAGAAAGAATTTATTTCCATCAGGTCACAACATCAAGAGAGATGGGGGGGGGGGTTCGGAAGAGAGAGAGTGGGAAAGCTTCCAAGAGAGGAGTTATACCATTTAAGAGGAGAGATTGAGATTTCATAAGGGTATGAGAATACAGAAAGAAGATCAGCAAATTTGGACAGTAGATGCAATTACTTAGAAAATGTCTTTCCTAGGGCCAGGGAGATAGCTTAGTAGAATAAGTGTTTGCCTGGCAAGTGTAAGATCCTGAGTTCAATCCCTGGTACTGCAAAAAGAAAAAAGGAAAGAAAGAAAGAAGGAAAGAAAGAAAGAAAGAAAGAAAGAAAGAAAGAAAGAAAGAAAGAGGGACTGGGGAGATAGCTCAGTAGAATGAGCACTTGCCTGGCAACAGCAAGGGCCTGAGTTCAATCCTCAGTTCCACAAAAAAAAAAAAAGAAAGAAAGAAAGAAAAAAGTGTCTTTCCTAGTTCATTTAGCATCCTGTAGTTCTTCTGGAAAGAAATTATATTTTATGAAAGTAGCTATGTTTATAGAAGGCCTTTAGCTTTAGATAAGGAGTCTGTACTCATAGGGAAGAACATATAGCCTTTCAGACTTGTTTTTATCAGCACTGCTATCTTTTATTAGCACTACCAATCCAGTAATGGAGCTGCTGTTCAGGGTTTCAACTCTGTGCTGCCGTGAACAGCCAATACAGCGGTCCCTCACTTATTGCTGAAGTTACGTTCCAGAAACCCCCACGATAAGTGAAAATCAGCAAAGTAGTGACATTATATTTACATATATATATATATATATATATATATATATATATATGCTTCATAAATCCTTCCCATAGTCTTATAAAACTTTTCCACATTAAAAAAACACTTCTAATATTCTTATTTAACTCATAAATGTGGATAATTTTAACAACATACATATGCTGAGCAGTATGCAAAATCCCATCCCACACCATTTTTTTTTAATGGCTGGCTCAGCCTGTCCTAGGGGTGCGGCTGGTGCAGTGTGCAGTGTCGGGGATTGAACCGTGGTCCCTAAGGTTGCTTAAACTTTCCTAAGCAGGTGCTTTAGACCACTGAACCATCTTGCTGGGCCCCCATACACCTCTTTTAAAAGTTTACTTTGTATGCATAGGTAAAAAGAAATTTTCTTGAGATATGATCTTGCTAAATTTCTCAGGCTAGTCTAGAACTTATGATACTCCCCTTCCTGAATAGCTAGGATCACAGGATCACCATGTTCAGCAGTGTGTAGATCCTTTTGTTGTTGTTGCAGGGCTTTTTTTTTTTTTTTTTTTTTGTACAGGGTTTCACTACCTCACTACACAGATTAGACTTGTACTGATCCTCCCATTTTCAGCCTCCCAAGGGCTGACACAACACGCTGGTGATCAAACCCTGACCCCTGCACCCTTCCTAAGCAGAGGCTTTAGTCCACTGAGCTATCTGGCCAGCCCATACGGCATTTTGAGACGAGTCTCACTTTGCCATGGAGGTTGGCCTTGAACTCACTGTGTAGCTCAGGCTGGCCTCAAGCTTACGGTGATCCTTCTTCCTTCGCCTCCTAAGTGCTAGGATTACTGTATATAAATCATTTAAAAATTCACACAAATGAGATCATTCATTTGATATATCTAGAAGAGACTTTCACCTTATTTTTTCATGTGGTTGTGAGGCAGGATAAAAAAAAAAAAAAACATGAAAGGTGAAAGGACACAAGGAAATAACAGAGCTAAGAATTGTACTTTGTAAGAAGACTGCAACTTTTAAGACTTAACCAGAGTCACTAGAACAGTCCCAGGCCTGCAGTCCTTGGCCAGATTTACCCTTTTTCCCTACCAGGTGCATCCCTAGAAGACCACAAACTGGGCCAACTAAGAAAATAAACAACAGATTGAGTGGGCACAAAGAACGCTGAAATCACCTATTCGGAAAATAGTTGAGATCACCTCTCCAAGAAAACACAGAAAACAGAAACCCGTGCCTGTGAATGGGCTGGTGCCCTTTCAAGGGAGGTGGGGGATGGGTGGGGACTCCATCCTAGCCTTTCACCCCATAAAGAAAAGTATAAGGGCCGGCAAGATAGCACAGTGGACTGAGAACCTGCTTTGACAACTGCAGGGACCAGGGTTGGAGACCCGGTCCCACAGGCTGTGATGGTCCCACCTCTGGGGCACACTGAGCTGGTGAGTGAGGTCTGGTGGCACACACCTGTAATCCTACCTCTGGTGGGCTGAGAATAGAAAGATAACTACAAGTCTGAGCTGCAAATATATAAATGAAAAAGAAAAAAGAAAAAGAAAAGTAGTTTTTGAGTGCCAGCATCCCGCACTTGATATCTCTGCCTAATAAGCCCTACTTGTCCCTCTTTCTGGTACATCCTGAAAAATTGTGTTCTGGAACAGGTATCGATCGGCAAACTCGCTACAGCAAAGGAGGTTAAGTTTGGGAAGCTTGCAGACCCAGCACATGACAGTCCTACACTATTCCAAGGGAAGGTTGAATATTGTGATACATTTCACCTGCGTCTTTATTGACATACATTTAGGATTTTGGTTTGAGGCTCCCTCCTTCCCTGTTTTGAACACCGCCATGAGAATTCTAGAATATGCATCTTTATTGGCATGTTGTGAGGATTTATATGAAATAGTTCTACCAGAGGAATTTACAAGTCAAAATGTGTGTGCTTTTAAAATTTGCTAGGGATGTGGGGGCTGGGTGTGTAACTCAGTGGCAGAGCACTTGCTCAGCATGTACTAGTCCCTGGGTTTGATACCTAGTACTGAAGATAGAAATAAAGAGAAGCACTACCCATAATAGCTGAATCTTGGGAGCAGCCGATATATCCATCAAGAAATGAGTGGATAAAGACATTGTGGTTTTACACCCAAGGAATCTGCCATGAAGAAAGATCAACTTGAGTCAGTTGTAGAAAACTGGATGCACCGTGAGACCACAATGTTTAGTGAAACAAACTGAACACCCAAGCTTAACTATCCCATGGTTTCTCTTATTAAAAAAAAAAAAAAAAAAAAAAAACTCAAGGGCACCATGGAGATAGTTTGGTGGCCTAAGCATCTGCTTAGGCAAGTGCAAGGATCCAGGTTTGATCATCAGCACCACATGTAGTACCAGCCCCCCGAGCCCCAGGCACGCTTAGCGGGCTACCAAAAAATTACAGGCGTGGTGGCACACGCCTGTAATTGCAGGGCCAGGGAGGCTGAGACAGGAGGATCACTATGAATCCAAGCTGCACAGTGAGACCCTGTACCAAATAAACTAATAAAAGATTTAAAAAGAATAAAAAAACCCTCAAGACATAGGTAGGAAGCAAAAGGAAATGATAATGATAGGAAGTAGGGAAGTAGATCTTTCTATAAAGATGTGATCAAAAGATGGAAGGGGAAAGACAAGTGGGTAAGGAAATCTATCTATCTATCTATCTATCTATCTATCATGTAGTTAGTACAGGGTCTACGGGGTCTTACTACACAGACCAGACTCATAGTGATTCTCCTGTTTTCAGCCTCCCAAGAACTGGGATGACAGGTGTATGCTACCACACCCAGTCTCAGTTGCCATCTCAGTGCACTCTGGGGGTGTGGTCAGCACCACACACCAAGGAATGAACTCTGTTCCCTGCACCTGCCTAAGCAGGTGCTTTAATCTCCTGAGCTATCTGGTTGGCCCAGGAAAAGAGATTTAAATAAAGAATTAAGATGCATTATGTGCATGTGCCATTTTCACATTGTGTAATGTGAATAGGTACCCAACAAAAGAAAGAAGGGGATGGAGAGACTGAAGGAGAGAGGAGGAAAGGGAAGGGGGTGAGAAGAGCAATGAAGATGAGTTAGTGCATGGACCAGCTCCACGTGGGGGACACAAACATTATGCACTGCACACAAGTACTAATAAAAAAGAAAAAGGGAACTAGGTGTACAGTATGTGCCAAGGCTCAGGGCTCAATCCCCAGTACCAAAAATGCAGAAAGAGATACTCAACCTTACTGCATTTCTCCTCAAAAAAGAAGTGCATTCCCACCAAAAGTGGCCCAAAGCCCCTAGGAACCACGTGCTCCTGCCACGACATTTTTCCAAACATTCCCATTTTTGCCAGTCTTTGAGGCCACACTGAGTCTCATTTAAGGACAGGGAGCACATGCACCCTCACTGGCCTCTGTCTGTGAGCGCCCCCACTGCATCCTTCTTCACACGCTTGGCCGAGGGACAAGGTCTGGACCCCGGCTAACACTGTTCACGCGGGCCCGCTAGGGCCTGGAGCTTTCTTTTTCATTTCTTTGCATCAGTCCTGGGGACCAGACCAGGGCCTTTGCTCAGGCTGGCCTCACAGTGACAATCCTGTTTTAGCAGCCAGAGCAGCTGGTATGACAGGTGTGTGCACCTGTAAACCCAGCAGGAACTGTTAACAACAACAGCACTGCCTCTGGGATGGTAGCCCAGGGGCAGGGTGGGCTATCTTCCTCTGGTGTGTGGGATTTTTTAGAAAGCACGCACAATGGTACTTTCCATGTAAGAAAAACTATTTAATTTTAAGCCCTTAAGATAAAGATAAGGGGCCCATGAGATAGCTTAGTGGTCTAAAGCACCTGCTTAGGCAAGCTTAGGCAGCCGCAGGGACTGTGGTTTGATCCCTGGCACCACATGCTGTGCCAGTCCCATCCTCAGGGCAGGCTGAGCTGGCCATAACATTAAAAAGACAAAGATAAAAATAAAACACATTAAAAGTTAAAAGTAACGGCAAGAGCTGGGAGATGGCTCTGTGGTTTAACGATCTGTTTGTGATAGATCTGTTTGCATTTTAAGCAAAAGGGAGAGAGGTGGAGAGAAGGAGGAAATAAGAAAAAGACGGAAGAGGGAGAGTATAGAGGTAAGGAACTAACATCTTAGAAAGTGGAGAATAATAAACAAAGCCCAGGGACAGCTGTCATGGGTTACTTGGGGATACGTGAAACCTGGGATTCAAGGAGGCAGATAACCGTTTATTCTAATGGCTCCTTGATTGTTGTCTCTTCCCTTGCTTGGGATGTTACTGGTTGCTTTCTCCCCTGCTTGGAATGTTTTCAATTAGCATTTGTACTAACCTAATGTTAGGTAAATGGTAAAAGAGGTAGTGGTCTCTAGTCTGTAGTCCCCAAAGCAGTTATGCAAATTCCTTAGCCTGTCCTTTAGTACTCAATAAAAGTAATATTCTTCTGCGGGTCGAGGCTCACTTTGAGAGAGACAAATCTCAGTGAGTCCTCTGAGCTGCCTTCGTCGGGTCTTCTCATCGTTTCTTGCGGCACCGACACATTACAACAGGAGAGGGAGAAGAGAGGAGTGAGGTCGTCATCTCAAGGCAGACGATTGCTGGCTTCCCAGCTCAGCCATCTGCCCAGGGTTTACGGACATGCAGGTGCCCAGGTGACTGAGAATACAGCCCTCACGGCCTCCTGCCCTGCTGTCCTCCCATCTTGCCCTGCGTTTCATAACTCACCGACCGGAAGTTCTGAGCAGGAACCTAGCAAACAGAAGCACATCAAGTTGCAGACCTGAGCCAGGCCCCCGCGTGGGAAGAGGCCTCTTCACCCCGCGGACATCTGAGCCTTCGCCCCGCTCCGCCTCCTCAGCGCCCCCTGTGGGCTCCGCCGAGGGCAGCGGGCCTGAGCCAGACGGCCAGAAAGAGATGTGGCAGGCCCTTGCCAGGGTCTTCCACACCGACCAGAGGCCACTTTTCTCTCCTCTGGGACTCCCGCCTTTGCCCCTCAGCCTCAATGCTGAGGTCTTCCCGCAAGCAAACTTCTTTTTTCTTTCTTTTTTGCATTGCTGTTTCCCTTTCCCAAGTGTCCATACCTTTGTAAAGTACTCCCCACCCTACCCCCACACCTCTCTTTGATGGCAGTCAGCGTTTAGCTGAGTCTTTGCACTGAGCTGCAACCCCAGCCCATGTTATTTGTTTATACATATATTTTATTTTTTATTTAGTGTGTGTGTGTGTGTGTGTGTGTGTGTGTGTGTGTGTGTGTGTGTGACAGGATCTCTCTAAATTAATCTAAGTTGCATGGGCTGGACTAAAACTGTGATCCTGGACCTCAGCCTCCCAGAGTGCTGGGACTGCAGGTGCATGGCTCTGTGCCTGCCAGCTTGCAAAGTGTCCTACATGATGTAATAGCCCAGTCCCCAAATGCTGATCCCCATCCCTCTGCATGGCTGAAGCATCTGTTGTTCTACTAGACTGGCAGTCCTCAGGACAGAGGCCTGGTGGCACTGTGGTAGGATGGAAGAAATAAAAGATAGGAAGGAAAGAGACCAGGAAATCAAAATTTAAATATTGCACTGTACTTGTAAGAAAAACTACAGCTTCAGCCCACAAAAGTTCTTTGCAAGCCCTTTTCTCTTCCAGGAAACCCACTTAAAAATTTCCTAAAGATCTCAGAGACATAGTAACCCTGTAAACAGGGCTCTGGGCCTGTCCTTTTCACCTGTAGATGGCTCTGCCTTGGTCCTCAAGGAAGAAGCAAGTTCAGCGGGCAGCAGAGCTTGACGGCACTCTGACAAGGCCTGCCAGAGAGATAACCTGACAGGCAGTAGGAACACACATCCTAGGTCACCCATCTTGAAGACACTCCTAGGACCCCAAAATTATACCCAGCAAGAGCTCATAGTATGCCTCGCTCTCTTGAGATCCCAAACTGTTTCTTAGGCGTGGACTAAAATCTCTGCGTAATCAGTGCTTTCCACGCCTCTTACTGATGAGTCCTGAAAGTTCTTTTTCCACAGCAGGGGTTAGAGAACCTCCAGTCTCCTACATTCAGGTTAGGTGAAGTGCTTCTTCTCAGCTTCAGGCGCTCCTCAGACCCAGTCGGGTGGCACAGCCAACACAGGGCCAGGCACAGCGTTGAGGGCACCCTCCTGGTTTCTCAAAGGAATGAATGAGGACCAAGTGGATGAGTGGGAGAAGAAAGGTGTGGATTCCTTCCACACACTCGTAACACCCACCACTGCAGGGCCCCTCCTCTAGATCCGAGCCCACTACACTTCATATGTCTACCACCTCTCAGGGCCTTGAAGGCCCAGCCAGTGGGAAACAGGGCTTGTGAATGCTCCAAGGCCCCTGGGACTCCATTAGTGATTCAGTCAATCAACCCATGCAGACTGCTGACAGCCTGTACCAGGACCTTTCGGCCACTTGGGCAGTGCCTCTATTTTTCACTATTTTGAGCCAGAAACTGAACTCCGTCCATCACCAAAGAGTCTAGTATTTAAAAAGAGCTCTTTGAAGCCCAAAGAAGTTGATCCCAGTGATCAGTGCTACATAGGTAAGTGCAGACAGGCATCCAGGAAGACACACAGGCAGGCTACTTGCTGAAGCTAGATAAGCCAGAAGATCCCACAAGGAGCTCAGATGTGATGGAGCACCAGGGAGGGCACTGCACGGCGGCCACAGAGCCCTGACAAGAGCCAGAGGTGAGGGGTGGTGGGCACCTGTCCTGAAACAGAGGGTGGCAAGGGTAGGGCAAGCCTTCAGCTGCCTCTGGAGATTCTGTGTGTCTAGCAGGGTGGAAGGCAGTGGGCTCTGTGTCCTGGCCCATGACCCTGAGAACAGGGGTATCTCACAGAGATGGGTAGATGTGCAGGTGGAGTGGTACAAGCCTTGTTCAACCTCAGCTTCTCGGCCACAGAATAGCTCATCTGAGACCCAACCAGGCCATGGGACCAGGCCTTTCAAGGAGCCAAGGCTCAGATGAGGGGAGCCTCCTCCACCTTCCTATGCACAGAGCACTGTGGCAAGATCACACACTGACCAGGTTCATCAGGAGGACTGGCCTGGGGGGACAAAGCTGGAGGAGGGGCAGAGGTGGTCATGGTGGGCTCCTCAGGACACATACCAGCCTCCCCCAGCTCCTCAACCTCCCGTCCTGCTCCTGCCTGCCCTAGGGTCTCTGTCTACCCTGCCCTAGGGCTCTCTGCAGCACAGGGTCTCCCAGGTTTGGCAGGAGGGGTCCAGCAGCCAACACTTACTTGCAGCCAGGAGCAGCAGTAGGAGCAGGGCCCGCAGGCCCCTGGCTATCTCCATCTGTGGCAGTCAGACTCCTGTGGCTGTCAGGTCCTCCAGTCCTAGACTCTGTCCAGCTGCCCGTCCTCCCCCTGCTCACCCCACACCTCTTCCTGTGGCTTCTTCCTGATCAGTGGTGCCATCGGTTGGGTTGTGAAAGGCAGTGTGGGGAACTGGGCGGTGTTCTGAACGTCACTGGGCCCCCCACCCCTGCAGAGGGAACCCGGATGAGCCTCCAGGGACCCTCCCACAGCCACTTCCTCTCCTGAGCAGGGGGCCTTTCTGACCTTCATATTTTTCACTGTAGGCCAGTGACAGTGATAGGCTGTCTCCTAGGGCTGTGTGGGAATTGGATGACCTCTAATAAGCTGAGCACAGTCTGGCTACAAGGATGTGATGAAGGATTCAGATGGCGCCTGGTTTGCACACAGTCAGACTTAAGCCTATACCTGCTGGGAACAGGGAGAAGAGCTGGTCTCCCCCTGCAGACTGGATAACAGGAAGGACAGAGAGGCAGGATGGAGGTCAGGAATCTGGCCTGGCGGACAATCAGGATGAGATGGTGTCTGTTTTGGCCATTTCCTGGTTGATGACCCTGTGTAAGCTCTTACTCAGCATGAGAAGGACATGAGGTGATGCCTGAGGTGGTGGGAGTTGTCATTATCATTCGATGATGATCGGTATTGTGAAATTATCTACTTGGTCACTGCTAGCCCTTGAGGGCAGGAAATGGGTACAGCAGCTACTCAGGAGCTTCATCGGAAGGAAAGGGTGCCACTGCCAACCTGGGCTCTAGCTCTGCAGCCCCCAGGGAAGCCTGCATTTGGCCTGAACCTTGCTATGCCCCAGGGGCACTAGGGCATTGGGAAGTGAAGGGCATCTCAGGTGTATCATCAGTAACATCTCCCTCAGACCTACAGGCTGAGCCAGCTGCTCCACCTCAGCGCCTACCCAGGAAGTCATCAGCCCCTCATTGCGCCTCTCTCTCTCTCTCTCTCCTTCCCACATGGTCCCCTGCTGGGCCCTCTGGGCTTGGGGAGGGGTGGAAAAGGAATAGCAGTGTCACTCACGGGCCACGGGAAGCAGGTAAGAATCTGGCTGGACAGCAGGCCAGAACTCAGAGGCCCAGAACAGCCGACCAACCCAGGAGACCAATACCAGGGACCCAGAGATCCAGCTCACACCAGGAGCCCAGCAGCAGGGCAGGTAACAAGATGCTTAGGCACCTTGCCATATCCACCTTGCCTACGGCCCTTCCCGGAAGGACTCCGAGCCCTCAAAGGTGATTTCTTTGGCCACTGAAGGTTTTGGACTTGCCAACGCTTTCAGATGAATGGATTTTTGACACCATCTCGTGCTGCTCAGAAAAAGCATGCAGTCTGGCTACGTGGGGCTTCCTCCTGCCATACATCACTACAAAGCCCTTTCTTTGTCACCCTAAAATGACGCCCACACCGCCTCATGCACTCTCCTCCTCTCCAGGGTCCCTAGCAGCTGCTTCTCATGCCCACAGGCCTGCTTTTCTCTCCTGTTTCCTAATTGACCCAAGGGCATCTGGGTTAATGAGGCTTCCAAAGGAAAAGCTTGGGAAAAAATGGTCTAAAATATTGGCACAGGTTTCTTAGACAATAACAAGTGCTGACTTTTATTTTTCTTCTTGACAATTTTCTACAGCTTCCAAATTCTATACAACAGACAAGTACTTATTTTTCATATCAAAAGACAAATGAGTAAGTACTGAAAAACACATCCTCCCCATTTTTATGACTGAGGTCAAGATCCAATGCCATCTCCTGCAGGAAGTCTCCCTAGATTCCCAGCTAGGAACGGGGGTACCCCAAACCATGCCTGCAGTTCACATAGTAGGCTGAGAGTTTGGAACAGGAATGTCCAGATCTGGTCATCTGTGGTCCTGTCACCTAGTATAGGCTGGTGATTATCCAGTGTGTGTCTGTTGGGCAGAAGTCACCATGGTGGGCAGTGAGCATGTCTAGGGCCACCTCTAAGGGTTTGGAAGAGATGCTTTAGGGGAGTCAAGTCCAGGCCAGCACCACCAGGACACCTCAGCCTTCCAAATGTCGGGAGGAAAACAAGACTAGACTGCTACATCCTACAATTCTGACCACAGGAAGGCTTCAGGAGAGGCCATGGCCCCTCTGAGGGGTAAATCAGACTGAGGCAGCTCAGAGAAAGGCCCCACAGAGACCTGGCCCAACCCACGTGTGTATGCTGACAAGTTTACAATAAGCACCAGGCAGCTCTTGGGAACCACTGTCCAAAACTGGGGTTCCAGGTGTCGGGGGACGATGAGGGCAATTACAAGGGAGGAAGGAGGAAAGGAAAGGGAGAAAGGTTGGGAGCTGGTGGACAGAGGGCCTGGGCACAGAGATAGAGTGCTGTTGAGCTCTGATCTGTCCTGGGTGCTCCCTGGGCTTAGAACCATGGGGGCTGCAGGATCCTCCCTGGTGACCATCAGCCACAGAGAAGCTATTGCTGTGTTTTTGTCCTGGGAATGGCCACAGAGGTAAGAATGTGCCATATCTCCAATCCTCAGGCCTGACCCTGAGGCTTGCTAGTCCCAACAGCCACCAGCAAAGGAGGACAGGAAGGACAAAGCTTCAACTCCAGGTTGGGATGGCCATGGGGGCAGGACGGTCTCTCAGCCACGGTGATGGTACACACCTGAGCCCTTTGGGGGGCCAGACCTGGGAGCCCAGTAGTCCCAAAAGTCAGGTCTAGTCACCTGGGCACAGCTCATCACTCCAGGGTCCAAGGCCTTCTCAAGTCAGGAGCAGGCCACAGGCTGTGGTCAGCACCACATCTTCACATAGGGCAACTGAGCTGGTGGCCTAGATGCGGCTGGACGAGGTGCTGCCTGAGTTGATAGGGAGCCTGGCGCTGTCTGAGTTGCTCTTCAGAGGGGATGGGCCGCCTCGGGCCTGCAGTCGCATGGACCAGTACCAAAGGAAGATGAGGAAGCCTGCAGGAAATGGTGAGGATGCACAGGGTTCAGCAGGTGTGGCCCCTCCCCCACCTCCCAGAGCCACCTGGCTCAGAGCTGTGCCACACCACCTCCCCCCAGCGTTCTCCCACACAAGCCACCGAAGGCACTTGGTGCTGTGCTAAGTCTCTTGTCCTCTCCTCAGTCCCCTCTACCACCTCCTCCCACTTGTTGTGATTCCGTTTCACAGGTGAGGAAACTGAGGCCTGGGAACCCAGCAAGGGGACTTGGCTGAGCCAGGGCAGGAGCAAGCTCAGGCCCTGGAGTGCACCCCCAGGCAGCATGCTTGTACTGGAGGAGTGACTCTGCGTCTGGGTGATTGTGTGCACTTATGTAACTCTCAGGGGCACCTTCCTTTCACAGGAGGGAAAAAGAAAGCTCAGAAATGAAAGGACCAAGGGGTAGAGGAGCACAGGGTGGACTCAATCGGCCTCAAGCCAGGAGCCTGCGATTCTGCCCTCTGCTCCTGCCCCTCACAAGATGCCCAGCAGTCACACTCTTCCTCTTCATAGCTCTCCCAGCCCACAGCCCCCTTCAACCCTAGGATCTTGGCTTGTGCCTCTGCTATCTGCCTGCGCCACCTGCAGGACTCCTCAGCTATGACATGTACATACATCCCCTGAGCTAAAGTGCAGGTCTGGTCATCAGTGAGGACCACACCCATGCTCCCCATGAGCCCAGCAGTGCTGATCTGGTCTGCCGACCCATTCGCAATTGGCTTAATGCAGCTCTGGATCCCTCCACAGCAGGCTCTGTCTGTTGTGCTCAACTGTCTGCTAGATAGAGTGGGCGCAGGCCACCTTCCTTAAAGCATTCCCACCCCACCCAGGCACTGCCCACAGTGCTGCCCAGTCCAACTGCCCCTCTCTCTAAGGTACCCTCGATGGTTTTGTGTTTGGTGGCTCAGGCTCAGTTACGTTGATGAGGCCTGAGCCTGGGATCCTGGCCCTCACCTGGCTGTAGCACAGTGGTTCTCAACCTTTCTAATGTTAGTTCTTCATGTTGCGGTGACCCCAAACCAAAAAATAATTTTGGTGGCTACTTCAAAACTGTAATTTTTTTTTTTTTTTTTTTGTCTTTTTGAGACAGGGTCTCACTATGCAGTTGAGGTTGGCCTTGAGCTCACTTTTGTAGCCCAGGCTAGCCTCGAACTTGCACCGATCCTCCTGCCTCAGTCTCCCGAGTGCTGGGATTACAGGCGTGCGCCACCATGTCTGGCCAAAACTGTAATTTTGCTACAGTGATGAGTTGGAATGTAAATACCTGATATGCATTATGTATTCTCACTGCTACAAATCAAACATAATTTAAACATAGTGATTAATCACAAAAACAATATTTCATTATATGTTGAGAAATATTTATTACTAATTCCAATAAAGAGCATTTCACCATGGCATAGCATGGGTTTATATATGCATTTTCTGATGGCTTTAGGTGACCCCTGTGTTTTGGTCGTTCTACCCCCACCAGGGTCGTGACCCACAGGTTGAGAACCGCTACTGTAGCAGGTGGCCTGCTGAGGACTTAGCACAGCATCTGCACAGGACACACAACTGAGGCCCAGACAGGGAGCCTCAGGTGCCCTTGTCCCTCTCCTCCAGCCCAGGCTCCAGACAGACAAGGTACCAGGCTAGGAGCCTGCTGCCTTCCTACCTTGGAAGGAAGTGATGATGCTGAAGAGGTAGAGGATGACAAGCCGGAAGGTACCAGAGGCAAAGGAGAAGAAGACCAAGGCCCAGGGCAGGCCAAGGACCAGGCTGAGGCCCAGCAGCGTCAGCACATGTGGCCACTTCTGATTGTGTGGGCGCAGCCGCAGGATCTGCACTACCATGGTGCCCAGCATGGCCAGGTTGAACAGAAAGACCAGGCTGAAGAGGCCGAGGTTGGTGACATAGCTGATCAGGGAATCCCGGATCCAGCACCTGTGGGCCAGGGCACCAGGGCTCAGACATGGCCCAGCTGGGGCCTCATGTTGAGGCCATGTTGCCATGGTTACTCACTGCCATGTCAAGTACTTCCTGTTTCCTTTGCTATTTCTTCTCTTTCTTTCTCTTTTCCTCTCTCTCTCTCAGCACTAGGGACTGAACCCAGAGACTCCACACTGAACTATATCCCCATCCTGTTTTAAAAATGCTTTGAGACAGGTTCTTCCTAAGATTCAGTTACCTAAGCTGGGCTTGAACTTGCTAGTCCATGTCTCAGCTTCCCAGAGTGCTGGGATTACAGGCATGTGCCCCCTACTTTATTTATGGAGTTGGTTTAATTTTTTTTAAGCACATGTAAATTAATAAGTCAGATGATTTAAAGAAAAGCATTAAATAAATAACACTAAAGATATGAAGAGAGACAAAACTACAAGCTCATGAATTAAACAGTTGGAAATTTGAAGAACCCAAAACCAATAGAGCCTGTTTCCTCCTGGTTGGAGTCCAGGAAGCCTGGCTGCCAGGACTGCAGACAGCACCAGCACCAACCAGGGTAGAGGAGAGGGGAGGACGAGGGCTGGCTTTCAGCCTCATGGTTCCCCTGCTGGGTGACTTCCAGTAGCCCCTGTGGCCCAGAGTGTGTTACCAGCTTTGAGACTTCATTCTTCCCACTTGTGTAGGAAGGCAGGCAGCTTAGGCACAAGCAGGAGCCCCTGGTGCCCCCAAGGCTCCCCCAGTGAGGAAACTTGCTCATAGAAGGACCAGGACCCAGGCATGGCCCTAGCATGGGAGTGGCCGATCCAAGCCTGTCATCAGCCCAGGGTTCTAGCCTCCAGCAGGTTGCTCGCTATAGCAAACAGGGTCCAGGAGACTGTGTGCCTGTACCCCAAACCCCGCCCCAACACTCACATGGATGGGTAGATGACACTCTCTGGAGTCCTGTGCACTGCCAGGATGATGGGCCCATAGTTGTTCATGTCCACCAGGGCCACCAGCATCACCAGGAAGGCGGGGAAACCTGGGGGTGGCAGAGCAATGAGCTCATCAACAGTGTCCCAGTGAGGCCACTGGCTGCCCTCCAGTGATCTGGGGTGAGATGTCCTTCTTAGTCTGTGCCTCCAGCTGCCTGAGAAGTCCCTCAAAACTGGTCCCTACCCTTCCCTGGTCTAGCTGAGGTTTCCCATGGGATTGGGCTGGGTCTGCTCTAACCTTCCTGGGCACCAGGAGAAAGAGCCTACAGTTCCTTGCACAGGGGATGGAGGCCACAGGAGAGACGGGAAAAGGAGAGGACATGGAGGAGCGGCAGCTCACAGGACAGCAGAAGTTTGGGTCCAGGAAAATGTCAGTCTATCCATAGGCGGACAGAAGGCTCCCTGGGGTCCCAGCTCCTCATCCCTGGGGCTGACATACAACCAACTCAAGGAATTTTGTGCAGCAGGAGCAGGCAAAGGAGAGGGGCCATGAGAGACAGAGACTGGGAACATGTGGAAGTCAGATGTGTGTAGCACCCAACATGGTACATGACACAAGATCATGATATCTGGGTACAACATGAATGGCTTAGGTCACAGAGGAAGTATGCTTGGTCAAGAACAAAATGACAAAGGGTGTCCCCAGGCAGGGCCACTGCTGGCCTGTGTGAGTCAGGTAAATGGACTAGGACCTGACTGCACCACGCAACCCCAACCTCGTGTCCTTGAGAAGTGCCCAGCCTGCGCATGTGCACATGGAGGCTCTGCCCACAGACCCCCCCCCACCCCCTTTATCAGGGTGAGCAATTTGTGGAGAATTTGAGTTTCCTGGGGATAAGACTCGATACTTTATCTTCCTAAAGGGGACCTTAGCCAAGCCCAGGAGAAAGATCCCAGAGAATAGGTGGGCAAAGTAAGCCATGAGGGAATTCAGAAACTAGGAGAAGGAGAAGCAGAACCAGCTGCCTGTGTTCAGCCAGAAACAAGCGGCAGAGGCTGTTCTGGGAGCTCCTCACCCACGCTCACTCACCCCAGCCCACGGTGCTCAGCTTGAGCACGTAGCCAGGGACATAGGTGCCAAAGACCTCCACCACGAGGCGATAGAGGTTGTAGCCCTCGAGGCCCATCCAGGAGAGGCAGGCCAGCAGGGAGAAGTGCAGGAAGACAGCACTGGCGCGGCAGGCCGCCTTAGAGCCTGTCAGGGCCACTGGCTCACTGAGCAGGAAGCTCACGTCCAGCAGGAAGACGGCCAGAAGCAAGTTCATGTGCACTTTGACGGTGTAGTCTCGGGGCTTCCTCCTGCGGGCACGAGGGTGAGAAGTGACACTTGTGAGTACACATGTGCATGTGCGCACACACACACACACACACACACACACACACACACACACGCGTGCCCTCTCCTTTCACCCTTGCAGCCAGGCCATACTTACTTATCCCTGGAATCTATAATGGACCTAGCCACCAAGACAACGGAAACACACACAGTGTTCTTTGCAGTAGTAGGAATTAAACCCAATGCCATCGCACTGAGCTATATTCCAGCCTTTTAAAAATTTTTTGTGTAGGGTCCTGATAAGTTGTTGAGCTGCTAAGGCTGGGCTCAAGCTCCCAAACTGCCTGCCTTGGTCCTGTAGCATGCAGAGGTTACAGGGTACGGGATCCCCACACACAGTCAGCAGAGAAGGAAGTCAGGGCAGCCGGGACAGCCAGCCAGTCTGACATCTTGGCTGGATGGGAGACCCATGCCCACCTCTCTGGTTGTGTGTCATAGAGTGTGGTGATGGGGTAATCTGTCCCCCAGGGTTGCAGGGTACTGTGTGCTCAGCCCCTTGGGGGATGTGCAGTAGCCCAGCCTCACCATCCTGGACGCTGCCTCCTGCCCCTACCCTGTGGTGTCCCCTTATCCTGCTCCCTTGAGCTCAGGTGCTCTACTCAATCTTCTGTGAAGAGGAGGAGGGTCCCCTTCTAGAGTCGGGTAAGGATCTGCACAGAGGAGACTTCAGCTCCTATTGGCTTCTGGCTGTGTCCTTGGTCATGTTATGCTCCTGCTCTCCCCTCCTGACCAAGGACAGCAAGGACACCTTGGAATCCCCCAGAACCAAGAAAGTCTTTTTTCCTACTCAGATAGGCTTAGGGCCTGACTGCAAACAGACCCAAATCCAGACCAGGCAAAGCAGCGGCACTCTGACAAGCTTGCCCCCTCGCTCACTGTGTGACCTTGGGGCCAGTTACCCTCTCTGAGCCTGCAAAGGCCAGTTGCGGGGCTGGACCACGCTGACACTTGGCACATATTTACTGCCATTGCTCCCATTCTGCCACACTGTGAGCACACTGCCACCTCACAGCTGGTCACCCAAGCATGGGCATACAGACTCTTAGGTGAGCTCTCCCAGTTGCAATGCTGCCATGCACTACGCAGTGTAAATGAGATGCTGTACAGCCCAGGTGAGCTGAGTCTTTTGAGGTCTCCTGTCCTATTATAAGAGAAGTTGCTCTCACATTCCTTGGGCGGGGCTGCCTGCAGGAGGCCTTAAAATTAAAGTTACATCTTGCTCAGTGGGCCCCAGATACCTGACACAAGCTGCAGAAGTTAGAAGGGTTTGCAGGACTGAATTTGCCTTAAGGTGTTTCCTAGTAGAAAGGATACCGAATGGAATTATTGATGGAAAGGAGAATGGTGATACTGGTAGTCTACAGGAACAAAGGCCAGTCAGGAAACAGGGAAAAGTTATACTTCCCTGGATTCAGACAGAGAGAAGGGACATTTCAAGCAAAAGATGTCCAAAGCTGCTAGAGAGAGAACAAGAAAGTGTTCATTATGGACTCAGAGGAAGTTTCAGATTGAGGTGGTTGGTGATCATAGGTCTTCGCCTCTCAGCCTGAGAAAACCCTTGTTAACTGCCAATATAAGGAGAAAGCCTATTGAACTTTTAATCGATGCTCATGCCAATGTATCAGTAGTTACCCAGCCAGGGGTCCCACTTACAAATGGGAAAGTACTCAGTATTTTCTGGCAATTCATGTACCCCAGTAATGAGTTGGCCAGTTTATTTGAGACAATACCCAGTAGCCATGGAAGATTTTTTAAAAAGGGATTAAATCCCATATTTAAGAGATCTCTGCTAATAGACCTACAAAACATTACCTTCCAGATCCTTCTGCTAATGTTTCAATAGCTATCCAAAATATTAGATATCAAATCAATGGTATGTAAAATGCCAAGGTCCCCAGACCCTACCTTTGCAATCTTTGTTAAAGGCATTACTGTTTACTTGGTGAAAATAATTTTGACTGTATTCATAATTATCCTGATGATATTATTATTCGGCCCATGTACATTTAATAGTTTCTTTGGCTTTGTCTTTTCCAGATTTAAAGCAATTCTACCTCCCCAAGACAAGAATGCCTGGTGTCTACTGAGGGCCTTTAGATAGGACCTCTGGAGAATAGCTCTGACTGCTGATTCACAACTGCAACCCCTTTCAGCCTGAAGAAGCCATCACCCATGCTTCCCTCACGGCAGTTCAGGTTACTTCTTCAGAGGGGGGCATGTTGTAGGCAGCCAAATTAGATAGAAATATTATAGGCAGTTAGACGGGGCCAGGCTCTCTAGGATGACATGGAAGACAGGATGACTTCACAACTAGAGACAGACACTCCTCCGCCTTGGGCCAGATCTCAAGACAAGAGTAAACAAAAACAGCTACATACTTCCCTAGGGATGGGCATCAGGAATTGATAGTCTAAGTAGTTATCAATCACCTTGAAAGAGCCCAATTGAGTCACTAAGCTTACCCCTAACAGGAAGAGACTGGATTTAATCAATTTTATCTGAACAATGGTGCCTGTAATTTCATTGGTTGCCCATAGTTTTGTCCCACCTCATGCCTACCTAAATGAGTTTCCATATCTTCTCCACAACCTTAGACCTGCCTCGCCACATGGTTTTCCTCTACAAAGTCCTTGGAAGAGACAGCTTCCTGAGTACCACCCACTTGGGACCCTCCTCCTGTCCTGTCCCTTTCTCAGACAGGAGCTTTCTTTCCCCCAATAAGTCTATTCTGCTCATAAAAAGAAAGGAGAGGGAAGGAGAGAGAGAGAAAGAGGGAAGGAGGGAGGGAGGGAGGGAGAGGGAGAGAGAGAGTGGGGGAGAGGAAGACAGAGAGAGAGAGAGAGAGGTCAGGAACAGTACCCCGGCTTCCCCAAGCATCCCCTTATCTTGGAGTCCAACAAGAGCACTCATCCCAGCCAGGCGTGGTGGCGCACACCTTTAATCCCAGCACTTGGGAGGCTGAGACAGGAGGATCAGTGCAAGTTCGAGACCAGCCTGGGCTACAAAAGTGAGTTTAAGGCCAGCCTGAACTGCATAGCGAGACCCTGTCTCAAAAAGACAAAAAAAAAAAAAAAAAGAGCACTCATCCCAGGAAGCCCTCACCATGCCCCACCCTACCCCACCCCACCCTGCCCTACCTAGAGCAGAGGTAGGCTGTGATGGTAAAGAGGCAGGCTAGCGCAGAGATGACACAGCCCACGTAGGACAGCAGGGTGAGGTAGTGCTTGTGCATGGCATCCACCTCCACAGAGGAGACCTGAGGGACAGGGAGTGATCTCAATGCCAGTTCCATGTTGACAGTCACCTTGCGAGGGTTGGGGACAGGAAATCCCCCTGCTTCAGCAGCCAAGGGTGCTGCTAGGGCTTTCTAAAGGGGTGGATGGCTTCCCCAGGACATCTGTGGCCCAAGAACGGAGAGTCCTACCCATATGGCCCAGGTTCTGGCCCAGTATGGAGGACAGATGATGGCTCTGGGCTAATGATGTCTCACTGTGACTTTTCTCAGCTTTATGGGGTTGCAAGAGCAGGGTGGGAGCAGGGAGCTACAGGCCAAATATCCAGGGGTGCCCCGGAACCACCCCTACTACTCCAGTGCTCCTCAGCAGTTTAGAGGGATCAGAGACATTTTCACCTCACTGTGCCCACCCTGCAAGTTTAGCTGTAGCCGAATGTTTCCATGACATTCCGAATATTTCCCAGAGGAATTGCTCATCCCAAGCCCAAGGGACTCTGGGACAAGAACTTGGGACAAGAAGCCCCTTAAAATCTTGAGAGCCCTGGAGTCCACATTTTGACCTCCATGTCAGCCCTCAGCTCTGGTCAGGGCTCCTTAAAAACACTGTCCTGAATCTGCACTTGCATCTCATGCCAAAATCTGGGCACAGAGCAAGGCTGCACACAGCTATTTTGCTCACAAGTGATGTGACTTTGGGTAAGATGCTGGGCCTCCCAGAGCTTCAGTATAGCCTCATCTATACAGTGGGGCAGCATGCACCCCTCTGGGGGCAGGTGGCCAGCACAGGACAAGAGCTGGGCCTTCAGGGTGGCTGCAGGCAGGGTCGCCTACCATCAGCACTGCGAAGTAGGTGAGATGATCACACAGGCAGGATGTCTGGGTCTCTCCATGGCGGGTCTCACACCCATCGCTGCTCCAGCTGCCCGGGCTGCTCACTGGGGGGTTGGCATGGGGGCTCGGTCAGCCCTGGCCCCTGGGCCCCATTACGCCCCTCCCCCAGGGCAGGCTGGGCCACTCTTCCCAGCTTTTGTCCCACAGCAGATCTGGGCCTCTCTCCTCCATCTCCCCCCATCTCCCCCACCCCAGGACCCTACACCTCTCCCAGATCCATCCCGCCCCACAGGTCCCCACACTCACATGTGGGACCTTCCACCCAGAACACACACCGCAAAGTCACATTTTTCTGTGGAGACAAGAGAGGGAACACTTGGGCCCCACGGCCTGCTCACCCCATCCTGGACCACAGAGGACACCCAGGACAAGGACAGAGAGCCACCTGCCCCACCCGTGCTAGACCTGCTGGCTGACGGCCTCCACCCAGCAAGGGACTGGCAACGCAGGGGCTGGGGCTCAGGCACTCACTGGCTGCGGCTGGTGCTGGAAGGTGAGCACCACCGGCTCGGGGAGGTCAGCCACCCTGGTGTTCTGCACAACGATTCCCAGGACCTTCTCGCCTAACACTTGGCTGGAATTCTTGTCCTGGACATGCAGAGTGGAGAGGGGCTCAGGGCTGAGGAACTTCTCCCAACACAACACTCTGGGAACCCATTCTTTCCCCATAGGTGTCACTTTGGCAGACTTGCATGTGCACAAAACATACTTCGGCTTTTCCCCCCATTCCTTGCTTCCCCCAGAGTTTCACAGGTTTGAGGGGTGAGTTCAATGGGCATAATATATTTTTATTACATTTATGCCCCCCATTATCTGCCCTCATATCTCCTCTTTCTCCTCCTTGGAATCAACTGGGGTGTGTGTGTGTGTGTGTGTGTGTGTGTGTGAAATCATTCACACTGTAGTGAGAACACTGCTAAGACCTCTTCTAGGAAAATCTGCACATTGCAGTTTGATTCTGACTTGACAGGGACCAGCTGTGGCTCCCAGAGAAGGGAGCTGACTGCAGGCCTTTCCCCATGTCCCATCAGACAAAAACTGATACAGGGAGGGTAAGAAGGGGAGGACACAAGAGGTACCCCCATACCTGGAACAGAGCCTGGCTGCTGAAGTCCACCAAGAGCAGTCTCTTCTCAGCCTCCTCGCGTCTGCCTTTGGTCCTCTGGAAGAGCACACGGGGCAGCAGCACCGAGTATTCCAGCACCTCGCTCTGCTCCTCCTACAGACCAGGGTCCCCTTAGGGCTGGCTGACCACAGAGCCCCAAGTCCTCCCCAAAACACTGTATACAATGCCAGCCCCCAAGTGGGGGCCTCCTTCCTCTCTCCTTTGCACTAGCCAGGGCCGAGGAGCCCTATGGTGAGATTCCTGGAGTCAATGAGAGGGCTCTGTCTAGCTAGGCACCCCAAAGTGCCCAGGTGTGCTGGTTAGGAGCTAACACCTCTGTCTCCTGCCATGCTGAGCCCAGGACATGTTCTCAGTGCCAGGGTTGGTGCAGGCACTGGCTGAAGGAGCTGGCCCTGGACCTACCTTCCTGGGGTGCTGGGGACAGACTTGGGGGTCAATGCGACATGGGGTGCTGCCCTCCCAGCCCCCACTTCCCATCCAGCCCAGCCCAGCCCAGCCCAGCTGACCGCCTCTTGGGAGCGAATGTACAGGTCCTGGAGGCCAGTGGTGGGGTGCAGCTTCCACACGGTGGCATTGACTCGCTCCTCCTCGAAGGACAGGGTGTCCCCTGGGAACTTCACTGAGGACAGCTTCGACTCCAGGCTCTGTAGCTGCCTGGTGGAGAGCACAGACTGGTGGGTGATGGTTGGGAGACTGAGGCGGAGAGAGGGTGCCAACCAGGTACACAGGGAAGAGGGAGGGGCTGAGAGAGAAGGGGGTCTGGGAGAGGAAAGGGACACAGAGCCAATCACATGCCCGGACAGATGGCAGAGAGTCCTGGGGTCAGAGGGCAGCTGTGTGGTCAGGCCTCAGAGCAAACAGGACAGGGGGATGACAGGACGAGGTGGCACTGTCCTGGGACTCAGCACCCAGTTCTGGCCTGGTCTGCCCACCCTGACACTCTGTGGCCAGGGAACTGGTCCTCCCCTCTGAGCGTTCCCTTTGCAGGTGTGTAGAATGGATGGGTCATTTCTCTTTGCTGGAGGGAAGAGGCCTGGGTAGCTGTCCAGCCAGCTGGTGCTGGTCTTTGCTCTAGAGGGCCTGGGTCTCAGCCTAGTGACCATGTGTCACTCCCTCCAGCAGACAGAAAGACAAGAAGTCCAGACGTCCCTCCAGCACCCCCTGTGGGTCCCTTCTCCCCAGGATTACACTCACTGGCTGGCAAGCGTGGCCGGCGGCCTGCGCGAGGCCTTGTGCGGCAGCCTCAGCAGCTGGCTGAGCCGATGCAGGTCCCGCTTCAGCTCACACATGTCCCCCGAGGCGTTGGGGGAGGCCTTCTGCGGGGGGTCTGTGGAGGAACGGAGGTGGGGTTGGACGCGTGCCAGTCACGAGACCCTCTGTGCCCCCACCCCACTTGGCAGAAGAGCAAACTGAGGCTCCAGGACTCAGCGGGGACTCTTGGAGGCCACTCAGAGGTGAAACTGGCCAAACAGGGGCTAGAGCCCAGCACGGGTGTTATGGTTTATGTCTAGTTGTCCCCCCAAAGCTTCATGCAGTCATGGGGCAGGGACGTCTAGAGTTTGCGACTTGACTCATGATCCACTGGGATTATGTGTTTTAGTACTGATGGGATTATGGGTCTGAGCACTGCTGGGATTATGGGTGTAGCCTAAGGCGGATAGGCTAAGGTGGAGAGCCTGAATGTAATATAGAGAGAGACAGACTCATGCTGTTGCTCTCTGCTCTCCTGGTTGTTCCATTGCCTCTGTCGCCATTGTTGCTGTTCTGCTGCCATGAACTGCTGGCCTCTGCCTTGGATCCAGCCGAGTATGGACTGAAACCTCCAGTAACTGTGAGCTAAATAATCCTTTCCTTCCTTCATTGTGAGTGTCGGGTATTTGTCCCAGCAATGAGTACACACTAACTAAGACAACTCTGAATCTGTGCAGTGCAAGAGACAGTCACAGGGACACTCACACAACCTCTTCCACTCCCCCAGGCCTCACACAGCAGAGGCCACACCACCCTGTCCCACCAGGCAGAAGGTGTGGCCCCAGAGACCAGCGGCAGCCTTCCAGGCCTTTGAACTAACCCTAACCCTAACCCTAACCCCGGCCCTAACCCTAACCCTTCCCCACTCCTGTTGTCAGTCAGCCGATGGATTCAAATCCAGACTCCTCCACCTGTCAGCTGTCCCTGTGGGCAGCCTCTCTGTGCTTCCGTTTCCTCCTTGGTGACATGGAGGTTGCTGTGAATACCTATGATTCTACTGCCTCAGCGCCTGTTTTGCATTCAGCTGGACTTCCCCACACCCAAGTCAAGGGATCTCCTCATCTCCACTGGACTTCAGTGTGGTCACTGAAGCCCGTGCTGCATTTCCCAGGGGACACTACAGACAGCCCACTTGCCGAGTTCCACTGACCCCAGGCTGTGTCACACTTCGCTGCACCCAACACCTCCTGGGCATGCCTGCTACTTTCAGCTGGTCATCCAAAGCACCCCACAGGAAGTCCATCAGACTGACGCCCTGGGCTCCAGTACAAGATAGGCCCAGCATTCTCTCCCTTGAGGTCCCCCAGCCTGTGTGTGCATGAGTGTGCATTGCATGTGTGCACGTACACGTGCACATGTGTGACCTCCGGAAGTACACGGCCCAGGACTTGCAAGCAATCCTATCCTTATTTCTGTCCTACCCGGGAGGGGCGCTGTCCATCCCACAGACACTAAATTACAGCAAGGATTAGATTAGCACTGCATGTCTACATTGGTAGAGTCTCTCCTGCCTTGCACTTTACTGTTCTCCCCTCCCCCACCCGCTCACTTCTCTTCTTCTCTGTGCCCCACACAGCTCTCTGAGGCTGATCTTTCCCTCATTCCTCTCCTACTCTATGGCACATTCCTGAGCTCCCACCACCTGTGGAGCCCAAGTCTATGGCCTGCAGTCCAGAGGCCACTTCCCAGCCTGCCTTGCATTAGCATTCCCACCACCAGCTCTCTGCCCAGAAGCTGCCCTACCATGGAAGGAGAAGGTGAAGCCTGAGGCCCCAGGCAGGGTGCTGTTCTTCGGGTTCCACCAGGACCTGACAGAGGTGGCGAGCAGTGGGGGTCCCCGGGCCCTGCTCTCCTCCTGATGCCGGAAGCAGAGCAGGTCAGAGGCCTGGTTGCTCAGCACATAGTTGTGCCTGCCATAGCGAAGGTGAAACTTCCCCACGTGACGGTCCCAATAGAGGCAGAAGTGGTAGAGGCCCCTGGGGTCTGGGAAGACCCAGGACGATTCCGAGGCTGCAGGGAAGGGGGCACGGATGGTGAGGACCTCCTCCGAGTTCCTGATGGTGATGTGCGTCTCCGGAGTCCACTCATAGTGGAGGCTGCTTTTCTGTGTCTGATTCCGCTGGCCACAGAAACGGAAGTCTTCCCGGGGGCCACCGCCATGGGCACCTGGGGAGGCCGAGGTTGAAGGTGGGACCCTGAGGCAGGGACTGGCCAGGAGTTTGGGAGGGGACGAGCCCTGTGAAGAGGATGTGTGCATGCATTCTAAAGCTCTACACTTCAAAGGGCCTACAAAAATCTGCCTCGTTTAAAATTTTCTGGTTTCAGAGTGTGAAAGAGAACATGAAAAGTAAATAGTGACTGGATAGGCCACAAGAATTTAATGGCAATGAAGTCTTCACGAGGACCATAGATGGTTGTACATTCTGTGCTCTGCTCAACAATGTTTGCTGCAAGGATCAGTGGAGCCCAAATCCAGCCCATGTTCCCATTCTGAGCTGTGCTCTGTGGGGGCACCTGCCAGAGGAGGAGCTTTCATTTCCCCTCCAAGGGCCACTGAACAGCTAAGCAGTGCTGTAGGCCCCTGACTGCTCAAGGCAGTTTGTGCGCGTGCAGGCAGCTGTCCTAGGCATGGGGCTGAGGGCCTGAGTCCCGCAGCTGCCCCAGGGGCCCCGGGTGGCCTACCTTGAGCCAGGAAGAGCAGACTCAGCAGGGACAGTGCTATGTGCACAGGCACTTGGACAGCCATCGTCCAGCCCTGAAGCCAGCCTCAGAAGTCGCCTCCTGGAAGAGATCACGGTGTTAGCTGAGAGTCTGGGCCACTGGGCAGGGCAGCAGGGACACAAACGTAGACTCAGGGCCAGCAAGATAGCTCAGTGGACTAAGTGCAACCTTAGATAAGCTCAGGGACTTCAGGGACTAGGATTTGATCCCCAGCACCACCATGTGGGCATGCTGAGCTAGCCATTGAGACCAGATGTGGTGGCACATGCCTGTAATCCCAATGCTGTAGGTCGAAACCAAGAGGATCACTACAAGTCCAACCTGTATAGTGAGACCCTGTATCAAATACATTTTAAAAAAAAATTAAAAAGAGAATAAGAAGGGCAGGCAAGATGGCTCAGTAGCGCTTGCTTAGGTAAGCTTAGGCAACCACAGAGACCGTGGTTTGATTCCTGGCCCCACATTCTGGGCCAGGCCCACCCCCAGGGCAGGCTTAGCTGGCCATTAAAAAGAAGAAGGAGGAGGAGGAGGAGGAGGAGGAGGAGGAGGAAAAGGAAGAAGAAGAAGAAGAAGAAGAAGAAGAAGAAGAAGAAGAAGAAGAAGAAGAAGAAGAAGAAGAAGAAGAAGAAGAAAGAAGAAGAAGAAAGAAGAAGAAATGTGGACTCAGCGTGGTCACGGCACGCTTTACAGTGGCCAAAGGGGAAGGGTGCATCTCCTGTCCTGACCACCATGGGGAGCTAGCTGCCCAAACTGAGGCGCAGTGGAAATGGGGATTCTCTTAGAAAAGGACTTCTGTGACAGAAAGCAGGCAAGAGGCTCCAGCTCTACTCACTACCTTGGTTGGCTACAACCGCTGTTAGCTGAGCACCTACTTCCTGGCAGCCTCCATGTTGACCTCCCTACATACATTTCAATCCTGGGAGGTGGGCACAAGGTGTCCATTGCACAAATGGGTAGCCCAAGGCCGGAGAGATTAAATGACTTGCTCAAGAATTCCCAACAGGCCAGGGATTTTTTCTGCCTGGGCAGGACCGCCGTGCTTGGTACCCCATTGAGATGCCGGGTTTGATTGTCCTTCCCTTAAGGCAGCTGGCCTAGTGAGCAAGCTGGGTGCTGATAGATCCAGCCTGCCGTCCTCATCCTGTGGGGGCTGCATCTGACTGCAGTGACAGATACGATCATCTGTCACAATCAAAAGGAAGGAAACTTGGTAGCCTGGGAGAAATCAAGGAGGGCTTCCCAGAAAAGGAATACAGGAGGACAGCATTGGAAAACATTGTTAAGGGCAGAGGGGCCCCGGCAAGGCCCTGTTATCGCTTTACTGGAATGGGTCTCCCTCAAGCCAACCTGGCCTCTTTGACCCCCCTAGGGTCCAGTGGGGGATGCAGCCCCACTATCTCCTCCTGTGGTCCCACTGTCTTTTTTTTTTTTTTTTTTTTAAAGAATTTTATTTTATTTTTCTTGTTTCAGAACTTTTGTTTGTTTGTTTATTTATTTTTATAGCCAGCTCAGCCTGCCCTGAGGATGGGACTGGCGCAGCATGTGGTGCCGAGGATCGAACCATGGCCCCTGCAGCCACCTAAGCTTTCCTGAGCAGGCGCTTTAGACCACTGAGCCATCCTGCCGGGCTCGTGGTCCCACTGTCTTGCCCAGAGCATCATGGGCTGCAGGAGGAGGATGTGGGAGCATTGTAGGAAAGGCTGCTTTCCTGGGTTGTGATTCTAAGGCTTTGCTCTGAGTCCTTGCTAAACACTGGGTTCCTTTTCAAACTACCTCAGCTTCACAGAAGGAAGCCAGCCTCTGGGGCAGGGGTGTTCCTCCCAGAGCCCCCCTTTATTCTCCTTCCTGCCAGCTCCTGTTGTCGCTGCCTGGTCTCTCCCTCTCTCAAGGCCATGCAAGCCCCTCATGTAACTGCCGCTTTTCATTTGTGAACCAGAAAAGCACAAATCACGTTCAGGATGAGTCCGGTCTCTCCATTTTATGATGTTGGAAGTCAAGGCCCAGAAAGGACCAGTGGCTTCCTGGGGTCACACAGCAATAGGGCTGGAGCTGGCTGGAGCTCATGTGTCTCTCTGGCCACAGACCTTCAAAGCAAGTGGCTGTGGTCGACAACAAGGCCCTGGGACAGGATAGAACTGCCTGACTTGCAGCAGCCCCTCTGGGACCGGCCCCTGACAGCAAAAGAAGCAGGGGCAGGAGTTAAGCTCCCCATCACTGGAGGTGTGCAAGCAAGGCTGCGACCCCACGGATGCCAGGGATTCAGGTACAAACAGGGGCTCACTGTTCTGACCCTTCCTGGCTCACTCTGTTCACCCGGGCTACATGATGACAACATTATCCTCATCAGCGGTCCTGGGGTTCTGTGAGGGAAGGCTTCCTGGCTTCAAATACCAGCTCCCACATTTATTAGCTGTGTGTCCTTGGGCTTGTTATTCACTGTCTCTGGGCCTTGCTTTTCTTAACTATAAAGAAGAAATTAAATCTTGGGAATTAAATTAATTGGTATCCATGGGGCAGCTAATAGCGCTCTGTCCTTTCTGACCAGCAGTGCCCCTGGCCCAGCCCCTAGGCCTGTCACTCATACCACCTCCATCTCTCGAACTTCCGTGGCTCCATCCTCCCCAGGTGGCTCCACTCAGCCTCCTAGGCCTCCAGGGGAAATTCCTGGAGCATGAAACCTCCTTTCCGGTACATGAAGGGGGGCCGGAACCTCACCTAGAAACTTCCTTCCCTGCAGCCAGCCTGAACATCAGTGCAGCCCCACAGGCTTCTCCTGGGGACAAGCTGAGCTGGGGACCAGGAGGGGACATCAGACCGAGCCCAGCCAGAGGAAAGTACTGTCCTCCCTGTGCTTATCACCTAATCCAGCCAGGAAGAAGAGGCCACAGTCTAGAGATGGAACCACAGCGCCTGCCAGGCTGAGGAAGCCATGTCTGGTTGCTGTGAGGAAGGGCAGCACCAGCTGGCTTCAGTGCAGGAACCTTAGGACTAAGTGTCAGGTGATAGCACAGCCCTTGACTACCTCCCACTGCCCTGGCTGGAGTCCAGGCAGTCTGGGAGAGGAGGGGTCAGCAGCAACAGCCAGATGGTTGCAGCAGCAGCAACATCCACAGCAACACATTAAGTCCTTGGGGTCAGCCCACCAGGCCAATCCATCAAGTTGACCATTTCATAGATTCCTAAACTGAGGCCTGGGAGGGGCTCTCTGTTCCCAGGTCCCCCACGGCTGAGCCCTGAGACCTCCCCACTGCTAAGCTGGTGGTGTTGGCGAAGGTCTCAGAGATAGACTCACCCTGCCCTGGGCTGTTGGGGGCATCCAAAGAAGAGTGCAGAAAAAAGAGGGGAGGTGAAGACTACGGGCAGCACAACCAGTTCTGGCCTGGAAGGAGGCTGCACCGCCCCCAGATTCCCCTTCCCGAGCAGAGGACTTTGACCTCCAATCTTCCGTAAACACACAGAGAACAAAACAAGCGGATCCAGGCTGACACAATGGGAGCGACCATCCCTGGGTCCCCACGGGCCCAGCAGGGTGGAGGGTGGCCAGGACCCTCCCAAGTCAAGACCCCTGGGCCACCCAAGGCCAGCTGCCCAAGAGAAGGGGCTCCATCTCAGCCTGCCCAACATGGTAGGGCAAGGGGCTTGGGGCTCACTTTCTCCCCTGGGCCTGAGTCACTTCCTCTGCCATCCTGTGTGGAGCCACCAGTCAGCGCTGGCTCAGCCCGAGCTCCTGGAAAACCCATTTCCTCGGAGGATGGAGGTGGAAGTTGAGCTGACGGCACTTGCCCGCTGGGTTAGCCCTTCCCAAGGCCGGCGCCTCTGCTGTGCCTTCCTTCCCCGCAGCACTGCAGGCCCAGGCCAGGCCTGCGTGGATGCAGGTCACCCCCAACCCAGCTCATGCGGTGGTTCCCGTGCCGGGAAGGCCTTCTCTCCTGGAAACATTCCAGCTTAGCTCTGACAGGAGACAGTAACTCTGTGAAGCTCCACCCTGCTACCAGCCTACAGCAGAACCGACTCCTCAACACCTCAGGCCCCCGTTGCCACTGAGTGCCAGCAGCAGTGCCCCCTGGCCCTAGGCACTGTGTGGATATGCTGATTCGCAGGCCCCATGCATCGGGTCTCAGAAACCTGGCTTCAGCAAGCATCCTATCGATTGACAAGGCCCAGGCTTGGGGAACCATGCTACAGCCAGAGAAAAACCAGGAGCCCTGTTTTAGAGAAAGTCAGAGAGGGGAAGGGACTGGCTCCAGGACACTCTGCAGCCAAAGGGCAAGGCCTGGGCCTGGAGCTGGGAAGGTGCCTGCTCCCTACATATGGGAGGGGTGCGTCACACTGTGCTGGCTTGCCCAGCATTTTGCAGGGTACAGGTGTTGGAAGGGCCCCACAGATCAGCAGTTGAGAAGTGGGGTAGATGGAGGGACGGGAGCCAAGCAGGGAGGGAGGGAAGGAGCTAGCTCTGGAATCTCCCACGAGCCTAGTCTTGCCAGCCTAGGCCCCTGCCTACAGCCCTCATGGGGTGGTGGAGCTGTAGAAGGGGCCCAGCTCTGCTGCCAGCTGCACAGTTGCCTCAGCTACCCCCAACATAGGGCTGCCCACCTCCCACCTGGAGCACCACAGAGGGCTTGGGAAGGGAGGATGTGGTTGTGCCTGTGCTTGCAGGCATGGGGGCGAGGAGGCAGTGCAAGAGGCCAGGAATGGGGACAGGTTAGGTTCACACAGGAGGACCTGGATGTGGCTCCCACGAAAGTCAGAGGCCAGGGTGGGGGCAGGGAAGGTGTTTCCTCCTTGAGGGAGGGGCAGGGCAAGCAGACTCCCCCAGCCCCACCTCTGCAGCAGCTTCTGACTAAACTGTACTTGCACACACCACATCTCTACCTGCTCCCAGGAGATACAGGGCCAGACCGAGGTGAGATCAGGGCCACACCCTCCCCTGGCCCAGCCGCAGTCCCTCCCCTGTGCCCATCACTCCAGGAGCACAGCTTGAAAATGTGAGCCATCTCTTCCCTCCACTACTTCTCCACAGGGGTGGCCTATGTCACAGGAGCCTCTGCCCCTGGACAGGAAAGCTGCTCCAGGGCCAAGGGGCAGCACAATGACCTCAGGTTGCAGGAATTTTCCTGTAAAGGGTAATAAAATTCAAGCTAGAGCCTGCAAGCAGAGGCTGGTGCTGCCAGGCCTTGCCTGCTCCCTGCCAAGCAGCCTCCTGTCCCTCACCAGTCCTGCTGCAGGGCCATCCAGCTGGCCCCAACTCGCCTCCCTCCTTAAGCCAAGTCCCTAGGCCATGCCTCCCCCTCTGTACACTCAGAGGTCTGGAGTAGTGGAGGCTGAGGTGGGGGAGAGGAGGGCACCTGTGCGTGGGATGGGACCTCGTCCTCCGAGTCCTGCACACATGGGGGCTCCTGCCCTGTACTGCTGCCGGGTGACACATCCGTCAGCGTCCCAGTACCCCAAGCCTAGGGCCTCCACATCTTGCCAGTGCCAGGGCAGCCAGCAGGACGTGGGTAGTGTTTGGATCTGAATGGGTCCCCCTGTGGGATCCACAGTAGAGGAATCTCTGCTCCCTTTAGCAAGCATGGTATAAGTGTCTGGTCCAGGCAGGCCATTCCTCACCCCAGAACCAGCCATCAGAGAAGTTACGGAGAGTCATGTGGTCCTCACAGTGACTCTGAAGTGATGCCATTTCCAAGATGAGGAAGCTGAAGCCCAGAGAGGTGAGGTCATGGCAAGACCACATACGCAGCGAATCTATGACTCAACCCAACTTATCTCTGTGTTCAGCCACTGTGGTCCAGGGAGTGCTTTCTCTTTTCCTGGGATTTAACACAAGGTAACTTGCCAAAGCACCATGAGGGGGCTCTAGTCTTCCACTTAGGGAAATGCTTTGGGCCCTTCTTTCTTTTGTGCTTCTACACAGCAAAGGCTCTAGTAAGTCCTGCAGGCAGGCTCTGCACAAAGGCTGGCTAAGCCCAGTTTCCCTGGCCGAGGTTGTGGTGAGGATTTTTCAGCATGGACACCTGTTACTGCTCTCAAGAATCCTGATGCCACATGGGCAGCAGCCTGACACCACTCCTCCCTCCCCTCTGAGCTGTCCCCAAGGCCATTAGCCAGCACGAGGTGGGCCACAGGAGCCAGTTAGGCTACAATGGTCCCTGGGGCCACTCATCACCACTCCTGACACTTCCAGGCGAGAGGTCCTCAGGGAGCTTGGGCCACACTCAGGCCCATCCTCTGCACTGCAGCGCCAGCTCAGTGGAAAAGGGGCAGTGCCAGGCCTGCCTGCCCCTGGTGGCCCATCCCATTAAAGCCAGCCACAACCAGCTGGGCCTGTGGTCTCTCCTGAAGCAATGAAGACACTCGGAACATTAGAGTGGGGCGGGGGAGGTGAGATAAGGGCACAAGGGCTTTGAGTTGCTGAGGATTAAACCTCAGAACTTCAGAATGGGTCAGAATCTTGGCACCCAAGAGAGGAGAGGACACGGGGGCCCCCAGCCCAGAGGCCCAGGTTGGGTCTTCTCTAGCCATTGAGGACTGGATGCAGCCTGGCCAGCCATGTGCTCCTGAGCAGTGCAGAGCCAGGTGGGGCTGTGGCCAAGTCTCTGAGATCCAGGCCTGTCCAAGGAGCAGCTGTGGGCAGCTCCCGGCCACAGGGGCGCAGAGCTAGCATCTGCAGGGAGCGCAGCTCCCAGAGCCGGGAGGAGGCATTGGAGCATAAAGTCCACACAAGCTCTGTGCCTCCTTGCTGCTCTGGAGCCTTTGGGCCAGCCTGGCCCCTCTTTGGGCCTCAGCATCACCCTCAGTCAAGAGGGCAACTATGATCCCAGTCACCAGCCTGTCGTCCCTATTCTAGGGGTTCTCCTGAGCCCCATGGAAGTTGAGCAGGCTTCGAGGTGCCCATGGCTGAGGACAGGGTCAGAGGCAAAGGGGCTGCTGAGCCAGCCCCTCCACCCTGGCTACACTGTCTGAGGCCCCACTGTCTGGCTGCAGTTCCCCTTCCTCCAAGCCAAGCCACACTGCCAGTCCAGTGCGGGCAGAACGCCCGTCTTCAGATGTAGGATCCTGTGAGCCCTCAAGGCCACCACCTTCCTTCCCTTTCTGTCCTCCACATGCCACATTGCTGGCTCCCACATCCCTGGGACAGGCCGAACACAAAGCCAGGAGTCCCCCACCCCCACCCCTGACATACAGTAAGGCTGGGGCCAGGGCCCCCTCTATGCCCTAGGCCTGCCCTGGGGAAGGGAAGTGGAGGCAGAGAGTGGCAGCGACCCCTGCAACTCCTGACCAAGCACACAGCCCATGGTCCCGGGCACAGAAGGGCTGCTGGCCACCCTGTGTACCCCCAGACAAGGAGCTCACCACAGAGCCCCAGACATCCACAGAGTACTGCCCACTCAGATAGGACACACAGCCCTTTACACACATGACCACATTTAGTCCTCTTTAAAACCTAGGAGACACCACTGTGCTCCCCAGACAAATGACAAGGCCCCAGAGGACAAGGGACAGCCAGGGTCCCACAGTCGGGAGTGGTGAAGGCTCGGTAGGCGGGACTCACCTGCACACCTGCCCAACCAAGGTGGTGATCCTCTGACAGGACTCACCTGCCCCTGTAAGGAGAGCTTCAGGTCAGAGCCGCAGCGCAACGATGTTTCCGTAGGTCGGGATGGTCACTGCACCCACAAAAGCCCAGATGGAGGGGTGGTGGAGCCCTGCCCCAGGCAGCACCTTCCCATGCTATGCCCCTCTGTGGCCTGGGCGCCTCCTCCTGCCGCTTCTTGGTGGATTATCTTTGCAGCCCAGGGGCCAAAAAGGATCTTTGCAGCTGGGCTTCTCAGGAGGAGGGGAGGGTGTAAAACCTTACCCCCAACCACTTCCTTAGGCTAGTTCTTAAGGCCGTTGTTTAATTGATCAAGTCCTCTTACAGAACTGCCTATGGCTCCCCAAGGGTCCCCTGCACCACCCCAGCTTCACCCCAGCTCTCTCCATTAGCTACACTGTCGGTGCTGGGGAGAAGTGGGGGAGGGGGAGGAGGAGAGAGCATAAAGGAGAGGGGCAGGGGCTGAGGAAGAGGGAGGAGATGGAAGGAAGGCGGGAAACTGGAGGAGAGGCTGGGGGTGGTCATACCTGGATCCCTTCTCGAGGCAGAAGTGGACTACACACCCTGGAGCAAGGGTGATTACTGGATCTCTTTGCTGGCAGTGGCCCTGTTTGCCCAAATTCAAGAAGCCAGCGAGAAGGGGAAGTGGGGCCACCCCAGCCGCGCTCTTACCCAGAGATTCAAACAAAGGGGGCAGGCAGAGATAGGCTGGGAAGCCCCAGCCAGCGGGGGAGAAAGGGGCGCAGGTGACAGCAGCCCCTGGCAACCGTTACCCTGGCAACGGTTGGCAGCTGCAGGGACCACGTCACTGCCAGCTCTGACCCAACAGCACAGCGTGGGCTCCCCGACTTGTTCTGTACCTGAGCACTGGGAAACACTCGCTTATTCTGGGGGAGGGGGCATCTAAGAGCTATGGCTTTCCAATTCTCAAGAGAAGCAGAACCTCAGATTTTTACATGAAATCTTTGAGTTTGTCAATAATTACTTTAAACCACAGATTTTAGAACCCTGTGAGGGACACGCTTGTGACCAGATTAAGCCCAGTAGAGGCTGGAGTTGACCCCTGGAAGCTGCCAGCCTGTGGCCTTGGTCTTAAACCAGGGTAGACATCCTCAAACTCCTGTCATTGGCTCTTGTGAGCCCAGAATGTGCGCCATACCACCCTGAAAACTTCTTAGGGTCCAAGTCCTCCAGGAAGCCCTCCTAGATTGCATAGCTTACCAAGAGTCTCCCTCTTAATCCATCTGGCCAGGAGACTCCTCCTGGCTTTCCTCTAAGCTCCCTGGGCTCAGGAGTGGATCTGAGCCCCTTTTCCAGTCTG
The DNA here is from genome assembly GCA_004027025.1 of Myocastor coypus. Lineage (NCBI taxonomy): Eukaryota > Metazoa > Chordata > Mammalia > Rodentia > Myocastoridae > Myocastor > Myocastor coypus. Next base: position 20,921 of record PVJA010002722.1, on the reverse strand, counting down.
TGAGGGGAGAACAGAGGCAAGGTTTCTGAGAGCTTCAGTATACAGCAGCCCTCCCTGGGCATTTGGAGACCTGCGGCTACTACTCTGCAAGGTGAGGCTGGTGAGCTCAACTTAAAGATGGGAGACAGAGGCTCAGGAGGGGATGTGACCATGGCTAATGCTACCTCACTGGTAAGTGAGGGACATAGAATTCGGAACCAAGTTCTCCTCTGAGACACTCAGAAGTCCAGCCCTAACATCTACCTGATGCCTGCTCCCCCACATCAAACTCCAGGGCACACCCAACCTTCCCTCCGTCACCTCCACTTCCTCCCTTGCAAGGGGATGCATCTTTCTGACCTCTGACAGTCCCTTGTGTCCACTAAGTCCAAGGGAAAAGATTCCCCAAATATGGCAGCCTCTGTGTGCCAGACACACAGAAGAGAACAGGGGTGGGGCACCACGAGGCCAGCAGCAGGGCAGGAGGCCAGGGGGTGCTACTTGGGTACAGAGGGCCAGGGCCTCTGCCAGGCAGCAGCAAGCACCTTCCCAAGGGTGGGTAGAGACCCACAGGCCATCATACCCCAGGGTCGGAGGTGGCAGCCCCCCCCCCCCCCCCGGGGCACACAGCCTCTGCACCTCCCCCATGGCTGCAGTGGCCCAGGGCCAGGACGCGGCTATTGTCTCACTGCCGCCAGAGCTGGGCCCATTCAGGCACTATTTTAGGGCTGGAGGAAGAGGAAAAGAAAGCAAAGAAAGGAGCTACTGTCCTCTGGGGGACCTTGGCCCGCCAGAAAGGGTTTCAGGCCCGCTGGACTGAGAAGGCAGCCGTGGTGTGGTGAAAGGAGCCTGAGCCTACAGGTGCTGGCAGGGGCTGCAGGACTGAACGTCCAGGGGGACGGTGCCTGGCTTCCACATGCCTGGCGCTTACTGTCTTCAGCGACACCCATAGCAACAGGAACTGGTATTTCCCGTGCCACCTGCAGCCCCTGAACGTCCCCCCACTTCCAATAGGAAAATTCCCGTGGTGGCTCCTTGCAGCTTGGAGAGCGGCGATCCACTTTCTCACTCAGCTCCAACAACACTGCTGACCAGAGTGGAGAACACACAGAGAGCTGAGCCTCTTATGCCAGACCCTGGAGTCCAGGAGCAGCATGGCTAGCAAAATCACAAGCTAGTGACCGCACCCACCTCACACCTCCTGCTGCCCCTCAGGGCCTTGCAGTCACCAAGTCCAGCCATTCAGACTCCTCTGCCCAGTGGGCCTCAGGGCATTTGCACAAGCTTTCCCCATCACACAGCACATTCTTTCCAGGATCCTCCCCCCAGCTGGCCTCTTCTCAGGTCTTCAGTGTCCTCAACCCTTCCACGACTGCCCAATCATAACGGTCTTCTGTGCTCATCATGGTCTTCCGTGCCACGTGCTCCATTATCCTCAGGACACTGACACGTGTGTGAGGTGTTAGCTATGACTTTCTTCCTTTCTCAGCTTTGCTGTCTTGTCCAACTCCTTCATGACTCGTGCCTCAGGTTGCAGCATGGGCCACATTGCCGCCCTGTGACTGTTAGCTACTGGATGAATGAGGCAGAGTCAGGGCTCTAAGGCAGGCCAGGCAGGTGCCCCGGGTCTTACCAAGAGGAGCCAGCTCCTGGTGCTCTGGATCCAAGCTAAAAAGACACTTGGGGCAATGTGGACAGTGGGCATGCACTGTCCCCAGTCCTCAGGCTCCGACTGTGCCAGGGGCACACACAGCTCAGCCAGGTGCAGGGCCACAGACTATACCTCTAGTATATAGCTGCTGGGTAGAGGCCTCACTAAGGCTCACAGGGCTGCAGCCCTGGAGCCCAGGTGCTTCTGACACCATGGGGCCTCGGGCACACTGAGATGCTAAGATCTCATCTGCAGCAAATCTCATTTTTTTCTGTCTAGAATAAAGGCAAAGTCACCCCTGCACCCCTCAAAAGCCTATGCCTGTGATGTAGGGCTAAGGGAGCTTGGCTAGTAAGGGCGGGCCCCTTGCCCTGCTCTGGGTACCAGGCTTCCCTTGGGCTCACCCTGGGCCATCCGAGGGAGAGCAGGAGGGGAAGTGACAGGTTTCTGTGCTGGGATCCTAGGGCCCAGGAACCTGGAATGGGCACATCTCAAGGACCAGCCTGTGGAGACTTGGAAGGCAGCTAGGGAGCTAAGGAGCTAGGGAGCTAGGGCAGGGGGTGGTATGGCACGCACCTGTCCCCACAGCTGCAGCAGGAGGGGGGATCCTCCTGCTACTTTACAGCTGGGGAAACCAAGGCTCAGAGAGGAGAAGCGGTGTGTCCAAGGACACAGAGCTAGTACCCAAATCCAGCCTGCACACCTCACTGCTCCTTGTGCCCTCCAGCCTGAGACACAGAGATCAAGCAGCGTCAGCCACTCTGCGAGGTGGATGTGGAGACCCTGAGAGGCTGAGCCATCGTCCCAAAGCCTCTCAGCCCAGGAACACCGCCAGACCACTCTGCCCTACTCCCACAGGCTGTGAGCACCACTGTCTCAGGGTCACAGCGGCTGTGCTGCTGACTGACTCTATACTCTCAGGTCGGGGGACCAAGATGGGCCACCTGTTTGTGCTGATGCCCCCTCAGGGCCTCCATAGCTGTTGGCAGGTTCTGTATCCCAGGCCTGGCTTCCCTAGCCCCAGTTCAGGGAACTTGATCCTGGCTGGCAACCAGGCCCTGCCATCTGCACCAGGGGGATGGCTCTAGGGGACAGCGAGCAGCAAGACTGCAGGCAGGGACTCCTGATGGAGAACAGCACCGTTCACCCAATGGTGGGCGAGGGTATGGGCATTGGTGTCACCTCCTGCAGGGCCAGCAAAGCCCATGTCCAAAAGGAGCTGTGAAGAACCCCCACAGTCCCACTACAGCTTCCCTAACATACTTGAATACCCACACGGATGGGGAGCTCACCACCTCCAATGGAAGAAGCTACATGTGGGACCATGGGAACAGGCTCAGGCTCAGGCTCAGGCTCCTGGCTGCTTGGGGACCATGGACCTGCTTACTGGACTGTGAAATGTGAATAAAGATTCAAATCCTAGGGTCCTACAGCACCCTAAACTGGCTGGGCCTTGGCAGGGAGTGCAGTGGAGGCCCTGGGGCGTGGGTTTGGTTATGAGACCCCATGAGCTGTTTGGTGCATGTCCAGTGACTGCGGAGTGCCTGGGCCAAGCCTGACTCAGCAGCCACAACCAGCCCTGGAATCTTCTCCACACATTTGTCACCATCAAGGCAGGTGGTAGCTCTGGGCAGTTGTTCCCCTGCTAGGGGTCAGAAACCCAGAGTGTCAGCCGCAGAGCCACAGCCTGAGGTGCACACTCATCCAGGGACCCAGAAGGCTCAGGCACTCAATGCAGCCCCAGGGGCCGAGGACACTCAGCCCCACAGAGAATTTCAAGCTGTGTTCCCTCCTCCCTGGGAGGCTCAGTCACCTCCCCTTGCCAGCGTCTCAAATTCTAAAGAGAAGCTGTACACCAACAATTAAGCCATTACCTGCTAAATACAGAACCTAGAACATCGAGAACCTTCCGATCCTCTCAGAAGGCATGATGCCTCTCGCCTTACTTGCTAGCTGCATGTATCAGTGCACAGAGCACACGCGCTGCTGCTGTGAGCCTCACCTTGCAGGGCAGCGGTGTGTCTCTCTACAGACCAGCAGGGACCAGCTCTGAGGTCATGGTCAACTGCCATGTTCTGACCAGAGAAGGTAAGAAAGGACATGTATCCCTGAAGCACGAAAACCCGCTTAGCATGTGGCTTTCAGCTCATTCTCTGGTTGCGCCTCCTCTCATCACTGTGAAAGATTTTCTGTGGACCTGAGTCCCCCAAGGCAGAGCTTGAGGACTATAGCCGTCTCTTCCAGATGGACAGCCCTTCAATAAACCAGATTTTCTTCCTGTCAACTCTCTTAAGGATTGGCTTTCAAGGGACGAGCAGTGAGCCTCAATCTGTTAACAAGGCTTCAGGCATCAGGGAACAGAAGGAACCTCGGGCCAGACAGCTCCTTGGACCCGATCAAGATCCCCTGGATGGGCACAGCCCAGGGTGTGGATGCTCTGCAGTGGGCACTTTCCCAGTGGCATCCTGAGAGTGGTTCTGGAATGAAGTCTCTGCTGCTCCCTGTAGGAGGGGCTGACTGGTGGCCGAGGACAGTGGTAACAGCAGCGCTGATAGGGTGCCGGGTTCAACACTCAGAGAATACAGCCTAGTAGTTCCCTTTCCTCTCTTAAGACACTGTCGCCAGCCTTGCTTGCAAACTGATAAGGAAGCGCGTGGTCTCTGAAGTGAGGATGGTAACTGCACACTGAGCTGGAGGTGAGACCACCAGCCTGGGTCCGCTGGGCTGGAGTGTGAGTGGCACTCTCCAATGTCTGCGCTCTCAGCTGATCCCCAGGGGTCTCACTTAGCCCTGAGAGGTTTCCATGTCTTCATCTCCATTTTAGGATGCTTACAGGAAGCGTGGCACCGGCTCCAAGTACTTGTCAAGAACTCAGCCTTGGTGTACCTCCATCAGGCCATTGGGATGAGATTCTGAGCGAGGCTTCCAGGGGATTCTTGAGGCCACATGTTCTGCTGTGTACCCATGTGTGACCAGGCATAGAAACTGAGGCCCAGAGAAACTGTGACCTTTGGCCCCTGGACATAAGTTTAGAAGACCCAGGGAGGGTGATGAGAGGGTGAGAACAAAGGTCTGAGAACAGGAAGGGGGGTCTGAGAGATAGCAGAGGTGGCTTTATAGCTCTTGGTAGCTTGTTCTGCAGCTGACATGCCCCTGAGCCTGGGGAGGCAGCCTGGAGCCCTCAGCCACACTGTGACACTCAGCCCCTTGCCCAGGGCACCTCCCAGGAATGCAGAGGGGCCTGTCTGCTGGTGCCAGAAGTGCTGTCAGCTCCTCCAGGGCTGAAGTCTTTTCTCTGGCTGCACCTCACAAATCCAAAGCTGGTGCCAGCCCAGAAGCTTGGTGCCCACCGCTCTGAGCTCCCTCCCCAAAGCACAGGCCAGGCTCGTAAGAGGTGAGGTGAGTGTGACTAGTGCCCCACCCTCAAAGATCGGGGTGGGGGGCACAGAAAGGAGGCCTCCAGAGTTGTGACAGAATGCACCCATCTGCCCCGGAGGAGAGAGGGAGCCAGCCAAATGCTTGTCTGAACACTTTCCCAGAGGGTTGTCAAACCCTTTAAGGCTCACAACAGTCCCCTGAAGAAGACAGAGTCAATAGCCAGCTTACAGCTGAGGAAACTGAAGCATAGGCCAAAGTCCCCCCAGCCAGTGAGTGAGTCCAAGGTTCTCCCTAGGTAAGTTTGCCTCGCTGTTTGTCCCCTGTTGTCCCAGAGGAACTTGAATTTTACAGTGGCAGAGATGGGGCTTAAGGCAGGGCACCCAGTGGAATACCCGGCGCAGCTGGGAAGCCCCAGACCCTGCCGTTTCTCCTCACCTCAGTGTCCTCATCTGTAGAGTAGTCACAGCATGCTAATTGCAGAGACCAATGCCCAGCAGAATCTGAACTCAAAGAGGAATGGGACTGTCCCAACCAGGCTGAGCCACCAGGGAGCCTTGGAGACTTGGGGCCCAAGGAGGCGTCTTAGGGCAGCAGGCAGAGTGTACTCCTCACCCTATAGCCTGCGGCTAGGTGCAGAATCCTCAAGGCTCTGCCAGGACTTCCAGGAGTCCCAGGTGGATCAGGAGGACCTGGGCATGGCACAGAAAGGCTCAGGGGAGAGTAGGCTGGGAGGCCGGGCCAGCCCGGCAGCCTCTCCCTTGAGAGGCCCCTTTGTGCCAGCCCTGCCCCACCCCCACTTGCCATCCGCCCCGTCCTTGGAGTCTGGTCACCCTCAGCTGCTGGGCATGCTCACATGATGCCCCCATCTGCTGTGAGTCAGAAGGTGGGGTCCACACAGCCATCCCAAGGACAGGGATGTGAGGGCACTGCTGGGGTCTGGGTCTACACAGTCACGTATCCCAGTCGTCCCTACCTCCACTCCCTACTGACTCCTCCATGGCCTTTCAAAGAGCCCTGGCCCACCCCTTGCCACCCAGAAGCCCACCCTGTATCCATAGACAGGCACAGAACCGCCAACCAAAGGTGGCCCCTTCACAACTGTCCCTGCCACTCTCCCTCCCTGAGCAGAAGCCCGCCCCTGCAGCACATGAGGAGTGCTCAGCTCAGGGCCACATCTCACCTGCTGTCCTCAAGGCCAGGCCCCCACCTTTCTCTCCTCGCCTGCGATGCTGTTCCAAAACTCAGTATCAGCCCTGTGGCCGGCAAAGCACAGCTTGCCCCCCACTTCTAGTGGGCACCTCCCCAGCCTGGCCACAGCCACCACACCTGAATCTGCCAGCCTGGCATCAATTCCCCTCCAGAGACCATGCCTGGCCTCCACCATCACATGGCCTGGTGCCTGCCAGCTCTTGCCGTTTCCCCAAGCTGTTTGCCCGAATGCCCCCTGACCAAGCTCCTAGACACATGGATGCCTGTGTCCTGCTCGTGTTCTCAGGGCACAGCCCCAGGTCCTTCTGGAGGTCAGAGCTCTCCTGCTCCCAGGGCTCAGGCAACTTATCTCCCCGCTCAGTCTCACTGACCTGTTTGTGTCCCTCTCAAGGTGAGGGTGTCAGCCCGGTAGACGGGCCCCTGCCCAGGCAGTAAGGTCACGGCATGACACAAGCTGCACGCACAGCCTGCCACTCACCGACCACACCTGGAGTCGGGGTTCTGTCCCCCTGGACATCCTCAGAGCCAAGTTCTAGGCCCAAGAGACCACACACACTGATGTCCCCTGGAACAAGTGAGGCCCAGGGTGAAAGTCAGACTAGTAGTGCTTTGGCCAAGATGCGGTTTTGTCTCCTGGGGTCCCTGCAGCAAGGGGAGGTCAGGACTGACCCAAGATTTCTACTTTAGGGCAAGACAGGAAGAACCAACAGGGCTGCCAGCCTGGGTCAAGAGATCCACAGCACTCTATAGCTCCCACTGTCTCCAAAATTCCAGTGGATCATATTTGCCAGATTTATAGCTATGCTTCAGGTATTGTGGTGCACACAGTAGGTACTCAATACATGTTCATATAAACAACTTTCACTACCTTCTAAAGGAAACACAAAAATGACCCATCCCACCCCACCTACTCCAGGCTGCAGCTGCTTCAGGTGGGGACCAGGGGACCAGAAGGCTCCACCTCAATTCATCCCAATCGACCCTCAGTAAAATGAGGCCCCTGAGCTAGCACTGCTCAAAAGAGGCTGGTAGGGCTTGGGGAGATGGGAACCTTAGCCCTGTGCCTACGGAATAGGGAGCAAAGCCATCGGTCTCAAGTGGACAGCACCACGCCAGGTGGTTAATGAATCCTCGGTCTAGCTTTCTTATCCACATGCTCTGGTTCCAGGTGCCTCCTGGTCAGACCTCATTGCCCAGTGACAGAGACCTGGACTGCCCTGGCTTGCCATAGGAACCCCAGATGTGGCCCTCAAGATAGTCGAAAGGGAAACTGCCCCGACGGCCCCCTACCCTGCCTGCCTCTACAGCACCTTTTCTATCTGTGCAACAGGACTTGCGAATTCAAGGGCCCAGGGACTGAGCACTCCAAGCCACCAAAGGTGCGGGGGCCCTGAAAAGCTCTCTTCCCCTTGAGCTCCCTCCCCTATGGGGAGGCGCCCTAGGCACACACCCTCTACTCCACAGACCCTTCCACAGCTGCATACAATAAGGGTCTCGCCCAGTTACGTACCGAGGCACCTGTTCCCTCTTCCCACTGCCGCCCTTGACATGAACAGACCTGAGCATACACACACAAGCACACATGCTCAAGGGCACACAACAAATACACACAACATTCCTCCCACCTGGAGTCTGTTGATTCCTTGACCAAGGAATCAGGTGCCAGTTGGGGGTCTTGTGCAGGACCAAGTGCCCCGACCACTCTGCTGGGTCCACCTCTGAGGTCCAACCTGCTGTCCTGGTTGAGCTGCCTGTGAGCACAGCTGGTGAGGGAGCGTAAGAAGCCCAGGTCCCTCTCCTGCCGCAGAGCCAAGCAGAGCAGAGCAGAGTGCAGAGCAGGGCGGCAGCCAGTGTGAAAGGAGCCAGGGGAGGGGCTGGCCGTGTTTGTGGGGGATACCCCTCCTGCCCTAGCTGGGCTCCTCCCTCCCCAACTGGCTAGGCTGGGATGACAGGATTGAGCATGTGAGTCACGGCTTTCTTAGAGGGAGGGGGCTAGAGCTGAGGCCGTGACCCTGGGGGATGCCCATGACTCAGCACTGGACGAACGGGGAATCTCAGCCCACAGATCACCATGCAGACATACAGGTACCAGACCAGGGATAAATGTGGACCTGGTGACGCTGCCTCCTCAACCCCAATCTATTGGTCCCCTGGGGCTGCTCTCCCTGAAGTTCCCCCAAAGAGGCAGGGTTGCCATGGCAACAGGCCACTCAGATGCGGCTGCTGCCACCCCCCCCACCACACACACACAACTGGCCCTTCCTGAAGGAGAGTCCAGCCTTCTTGGCAGCAATCAGGAGCCGGTGCTGACCGGAAGGTGCTCCAGGAGGAAGGGGGTGTCAGCAATCTGGCAGGAGGCCTTGCTCAAGTGACCACTGACCTCAGGTCCTTCCGAGCATAGGAGCCCATATCACAGCTTCCCAGATACCCACAGCTTCAAACTGCCAAGTCTCAACTTCTAGATCCACAGACCCTGTGGAACCTCTGTAAATGGCTTTCTTTAGTCACTTCAGCCAGCCAAAGGGGAAAACCATTCCTAGTGGCTCCAAAAGTTTAGCGAGACAAATGTGGAAGAGGGCCAGTGTTCCCATCCCCTTTCTGGCTGACTTCTGTCGCAGTCCACTGCTCTCTGCCCTGGGTGAAGTTCACAATCCTCCCTGAAAATCTGGAGAATCCTGTGCCCATGGAGTGGGGGTGCCACGTGCCCCTCCCTTGCAGAGTGGATGACTCCCAAGTCCTAAGTGCTCAGAGGATTTCTGAACATAATGAGGGCGAGTGGTGACAACAGTGATAATAACAGTAATAAGAGTAGCGATTGCACTTGCTGACCCAATAATGTGTCTAACCTCTTCCCTGATGTCATCCCCATAAGTATCCGCCTGAGCCCTTAACAAATATGCCTTGGGAAAGTGGAGATGAAGAAGGCAGAGAAATGAAGCTCAGTCCTTTTTTCAGCCGGCTGGAAAGATGGCGGATATTCAGACAGAGCGCGCCTACCAGAAGCAGCCGACTATCTTCCAAAACAAGAAGAGGGTCCTTCTGGGAGAAACGGGCAAGGAGAAGCTCCCTCGGTACTACAAGAACATCGGTCTGGGCTTCAAGACCCCCAAAGAGGCCATCGAGGGCACCTATATTGATAAGAAATGCCCCTTCACCGGCAACGTCTCCATCTGGGGGCGGATCCTGTCTGGCGTGGTGACTAAGATGAAGATGCAGAGGACCATCGTCATCCGCCGAGACTATCTCCACTACATCCGCAAATACAATCGCTTTGAGAAGCGCCACAAGAACATGTCGGTGCACCTGTCCCCCTGCTTCAGGGATGTCCAGATCGGCGACATCGTCACAGTGGGCGAGTGCAGGCCCTTGAGCAAGACGGTGCGCTTCAACGTGCTCAAGGTCACCAAGGCTGCAGGCACCAAGAAGCAGTTCCAGAAGTTCTAACCTCACCTGGCCCTCCTCCCAAGGAAATAAAGTTATTTTGATTTGAAAAAAAAGAAATGAAGCTCAGAGAAGAAAAGTGACTTGCCAAGGCCACCCAGCTGGGAAGTGGAAGGTTCTCCTAAGCATACACAAATCCAGCCTTAAGATATGTAGGGTCTGGGAATTTAAGATTGCTTCCTTCTCCATCTTCCCCTGGGGTCTGCATTCTAGAAGAAAGGCCTGGCAGAGCTGCCTGGGGAGCATGCTAGCTGCACCAATGGCCATTCTGCAGGCAGCCTAGGAAGCCAGATCTGCTGGAGGTGAGCTACATACACCCTTCACCTGCCTGGGCCAAATCAAATTGCAGGAGGGAGAAGGGCAGAAAAGCCTCACATAGAGTGCAGTCAGGTTCCAGAGTCAAAACTTCCTGAGAGACATTCTGTGCTTTCCAGAGGGACAGCCCCACTGTCCAGGCTGTGGCAGGGGCCCACACGTTGCTATAGTGGGCTCTTGGCCCACATAAGACCTGGTGCTCCCATCTGGGCCATGGTGAGGACCCACAAACCAGGGGGCAGAAGTGAGGTCTCTAGGAAGGGATGGGGGTCTCAGACATGCACAACCCCAGCAGGTGCCACCTCTGAGCCTCAGTTTCCCCAGTGTTGACCTTTCTGGGCTCTGACAGCTGGTAGCTGAGGCAGCTTCAGCTGTGTGCCCCTGCAGAGAGTGCTAACTAGCAGGATTCAGATGGAGAGAAGACACGGTGTAGTCTAAGAGGGACCCTATTAGAAATCCGTGGTCTCAGGTGTTGCCCAGACCTGCCAAATCCAAGCTTGTGGTTTAATAAGATGCCTGGGGAGGCCAGTCCTGGTGGACCATGGCAAGCCCTGGCTCCAACTATAAGATCTCAAAGCAGCCTGGGGGGGGGGGGGTAAAGGCCACCTGGTGCCCTGAAGAATATGGACACAGGGCAAGGAGGTAGGGACAGAGCGAAGATGTCAAAACTTGTCCTAAGTATGGGAAGCAGGCTGAGGGGGCAGGCAGGGGAGGCAGGGGAGGCTGCCTTGGGGGACCATGAAGTGGAGTGGCCCCGAAGCATGTGGGGTGACATGTATGCCCCTGCTTCCAACAGCCAGCTGGAGACACTTGTAGGGCACCAAGGGGCTCCACTGATGCAGAGAGGATCTGTGATTGGCCAGCATCAGAGCTGAGAGTTGGCATAGGGAGCACAGAAAGCTGAAGATGTTCCTTTATTTTAGGGACAGGGGAAAAGGTGTAGCGCTGCTATGTGGCGGGGACCCGGACTTAGGGCTCAGACAACTGGTTTCTGCTCCAGGCTCTACCACCCTGGTGATCTAAGTGAGCATCTGTACCAGCTCATCCTGCATGGTCAAGTGAGGGCATAAACAGCACCACCTATTGGGCGCATGAATGAGGCCACATACATAGGCCTGGGACAAAATACACACCCTGGTGGCATTGGTAGGGTGTTGTCGTTCAGACCAGAACAGGTGACAGAATAACAGTGCTGTGGAGAAGGAGGTGAGATCTCAGGAATGCATGGATCCTGGGACAGGGATATGAGGACTAGGCCAGGCCTGGGCACAGAGAGGGGTGGAGCTGTAGGCACGTCAGCCCTGGGTCCCTTACCCCAGAGTAGCCTGTGGCATGAGCCAGTCTCACAAACCGCAAAGAGCTGTGCCTGCCTATGAGGAGGGGGTGGCAACCCCTGCCTGCCCTGAGGTGGGCTACCACAGCAAGGGGCTTTTGCATCCTCAAACCCTCAAGCAGCGTGCCTGCACACAGTGGGCACACATGCCTGCACACAGTGGGCACACATGCCTGCACATAGTGGGCACACACGCCTGTACGCAGTGGACATACATGCCTGCACACAACAGAAGCTAATGCCGTCATTATGACCTTCAAGGAAGTGTAAGGGCCAAAGAAGACCTAGCCCTCTGGGTTATGGAGTACCCCCTCCCACAATGCACCCTCTACAAAACAAGGTTGATCCAGCCACTCAGCAGAGCTGAAGATGGAGCTCAGAGAGAAGACTCTTCAGAAGCCAGCAGCCCACTGGCCCAAGGCAGGTTTCACAGCCAACGCTCCCAGCCACCTCCCAGCTCATTCCCATGGGAAAGCCTCCTGCCCACAAGCGTGGGGGCAGCAATAGCCCCGTGATAACGCCGCCGTCTCCGTCACTCCTGCCCCAGGGCCCGGCAGGGACGGCAGTGCCCATGTGACTCAGCCAACCTCACAAAAGGAGCTGTGTGCCCTGTGCCCAGGCCTGCCTCCCCCACCAGAGCCCAGCCCCCAGCAGGGAAGTGCAGGGAGCCTGACACAGCCACCTTTCCGGGCCTGGCTGGTGGGGACTCAAGTCCAGGCCTGGGGTGGAGAAGCTGATGCCAATTCCCGTGGTGGAATGGAAGGCCTGGCAGCACAGAGGTGAGGTGGCTCAGGTCCGCTCTGCTGTCTGAGACCTTATTTGGAGCTCTAAGATCCGCCTTCCTCCTAGTTGCTCCGTGGGGGTGGAGCCAGCAGACACCCACCCACCTCTACCTGACTCCAGCTTTCAAAACACTGCTGCTCTGGGTCAGAGAAGAGGCATTGCCTGATGCTTACATCCCAGCAGGGCCCCTCTGTCCAAGCCTGGCTGAGCACGCTCCACCTCTTCCCCAAGAGTTCCAGACTCAGAGCGCATGGGTCCCTACCTGTGACTTCTCTGCCACAGCTCTGCTGAGAAGGCTTTGCCCCACTGCCCAGAGAAGACTGAAAGAGGGAGGCCAGCGGGGGGGTCACACAGGGTTGGAGCCAGGATCTGATATTAAGCCTTTTCCTCCCCCAGTACCCTCTTCTGGTTCAATGGCAACTTGGCCACAGGCCCACAAGAAGTGGCCTTGGACCTGGTGCAGACAGTCTTCCTCCCCCATAGTCACCTCGTTCCTGCCCCGTGGGAAGGGGGCCAGCACAAAATGCAGCTCCTTAGACAGGTTCAGGCTGGCTGGGCCTCTGAGGGCCGCCCCCGCGGACCTCCCAGGAGGTGGGCATACCTAGGTGCCCAGCTGCCCCAGACAAGAGGCAGACAGGGGCATGGTCTATCTCTTCCTGGGTGTGATGGAATGTCTGACCTTCAGCCCAACTCCCCAGGGTACTTGGCAGGAGGGCTGGCTCCAGCCAGAACTAACTACCCCTGAAGGTCACTGGGCAGGACAAAGCCCCTGAGCCTAACCTAATAAGACTTCTCCAGCCCAAGCACATGGCTGTCAGCCTGGGGCCCCTCACAGTATCAGGGGGATGTCCAGGAGCCTAGGTCCTCCAGGGAGACTACACCAAGGGATCAAGGCCAGTTTGTCAGGGTGGGGCCACTTGCTATGCCTCTGCAGCCCACAGGGCAGTGCCTCTCAGGTGGGACTCAATGGCCCCAGAGGGTGCCCTGCTCAGAGGATCCTGGCCTGGGAAGCTCCTGAGACGGTGGGCTCCAAACCCCTCCTCACACACCTGAATTCCTCCTGGCATTGTCCCAAAGTCCCAAATAGCCCAGTCTGGTGGCTCAGATGGTCCTGACTGACATTTCCATCCTTTCGTGTTCTCATGTGTATAGCAGGGACATGGCTGAAAGCCAGGGCCCTTGAAAAGTATAAGAGTTCACTGCCACCCTGCCAGCTTGGGGTTCTATATCCTCTACCATTCTGGTTCTCCTTTAAAGCACAAGTGTCTCATGGATGAGAGCAGAGGCAACTGACTCCTCTGTAGGAGCCCTCCTCCTGGGCAAGAGGGCCCAACACTGGGGTCACCAGCATCCCCACCCAGGTCACCCCAGCAGCTGGTGCTGGACAGTTGGGTCTCTTCTATTAGGGGTTCCTGAGGTTTGAGGGGCAGCTGCTCCACACCTGACTTAGGCCAGGTGCCTCTGGTCAGTCAGTGTGGCATCACCACATGTGTGCCCTGACAATGCATGAGGCCAAGAATGGCTTAGTGACCCCCACAAGTGGGTTAGTGGTCTGTAAAGATGACAGGACTTGCTCCGTGTGTGTGTGTGTGTGTGTGTGTGTGTGTGTGTGTGTGTATACAGATGGGTTTGAATTTTTGTTTGTGTGGTACTGAGGACTGACCCGCCTTTGTGCAGGCTAAACAAATACTCCGCCAGCGAGCCACACCTGTAGCCCTTTTACCCTTATTTTTGAGACAGAGGCTTGTTTAATTCCCCAGGCTGGCTTTATTTTTTATTTTTATTTTTTTCTTGTTTCAGAGCCTTTATTTGTTTATTCACTCATTTTTATGGCCCGCTCAGCCCGTCCCAAGGGCAGGGCTGGCACAGCATGTGGTGCCGGGGATCGAACCGCAGTCCCTGAAGCTACCCAAGCTTTCCCAAGCAGGCACTTTAGACCACTGAGCCATCCTGCCGGGCCCCACCCAGGCTGGCTTTAAACTTGCAGTCTTCCTGCCTTAGTCTCGCAAGAAGCTGGGATGATAGGCATGTGCTACCATGGCAGGTAATTTGCTCTGTCTTACCTCCCACAGAGTTCCTAGGGTCCTGAAGCATGCATGCACCCCCCTCCCACACACACATACAGAGTTGGTGCCCGGCACAGAAGGGGGAATGTGGGGTGTAGGGTAGAGGACACTTCCTTTCCCTTACCTACAACCTGGGTGGCCATGCTTTGGGAAAATAAAGAGCTGGAACTGTAACTATTTGGAAATCCCTCAGAGCACCCAGCCCCAAGCCCAGCAGACAACCACAACACCTCCCAGAACCACAGCCTTCTGCAGAGCTTCTGCCCTGGCAGCTGGGAGCCCCCGGGGTCTCCCCGTAAGCGCTGGGGCGCAGATGGCTCATGAGGCATAATGGAGAGATAAGGACAGTCGCTCATTAGCAGGGGCTGCCACATGTGCAGGGGCGATATGCGGAGCCTGTTGTGCTGCCCGATGCCCCTGGGAACTCAGTGGGTAGACACCAGGCGCCCACCCTACCATGGCTCCTTCCCCCACCCCCACTTGAGCCTGGCTCAGCTCCAGTGTTTGTTGTGAGACTCTGCCACACACCTCACCTTGAGATGGATGGACAAAGAGGCCCAGTCAAGGAAGGCAGGGTCCCATGGACGCCATGGTTGCCAGATCTGGCCTTTTCCTCCCCAACAGCTCCTTGTCCACCATAGAGGAGACTTGGTCCTCAGGGAGAGGCACTGTCCAGCTGTCACCTTCTGCTCTGGGCAGGGAGGACTGCACTGCTAGGGAATAGGGAGCTGGGCAGTGGCCTCCACGGGCCCCCACACCTGGGCCTGTCCCTCCCACTAACTTCCCAGGAAAGGCTGCTGCTGCCTTCCTTGTCAAAAGTCAAACAACCCAGGCCAACCTGCTCCCAAACCGGTTTCTCACAGGATCCCAGGAAGAAACAGACTTTCTCAAGGAAGTGGAGGGGCTAGAGGTGGTCCCACGTGGGTGTGTGTCCTCCGCCTACCCACCAGGTGCAGGTCCCGGCTGCGCCCCCACCCTCAGTCTTTGATCTTCCCTGAGCACAGGGACACACCTCGCACCCCGCCAGTGTCCCAGGGTCAGGACAATGGCCTGAGTGAGTGTAGCCAGCCCACACCAGCAGCAATGGGCATCAGCACAGCCGGCTAACTCAGCCCCTCCCCTTGAAGACACCCGGAACCCTGGAGAGGAGAGAAGAACCAGCACGTAGCCTCAAGACCCTGAACTGGACCCCAGCGTCTGCCAAGCCAAGGTCAAGTGCACCATATTGGCTGCCCTGCAGGCTGACCTTTACTGTCCCCTCCCCTCCCAGAGCAGCAGCTTCTTACCTCCCGGTCTGGGCAGGAGCCTCTGCAGACTGCAAGTACTAACTCTTCCTTCCTTTCCTCCTCCTCTTCCCAGGACACCCAGTGCCAGGTCAGAGCATATCCTGGTGTTCAGAGAGCCTGGCCCAGGTGAGACTCCGCCTGCTCAAGTAGCTCCACTTCCGCTTGCCACCGGCCTGGCTGGGTTTCCCTGTAGGACCCGAGCTGGCTTTGGGGTGCTAAGTCTCTCATCTGTTACCCCAGCCTTTCTGGGCTTTTGGATCCTTCCCTGAGAGGACAGCACAAGCTGCTACTGGATGAGTGTGGGGGCACCAGCTGCCCACCAACAGTGCCCCCCAGGGAGTCTGGAGCAGTGTGCTGCATCCTCTGCAGTCGGCCAAGGACACCTGTGTTTTTCCTACCTCCTCTCTTCATTTGGGCGCCAACTGAACCCCTGCTCCGTACTCACCTGCTGCAGTCGAAGGTAGGCAGAGCGGGGAAGCCAAGGGAAAGTGCTGGGGGATGGGGACTCAGAAGGTCCAGCCTCTTGCAGGACACAAAGGAGGCCCCAAGGAGGCCGAGGGTGGAGACAGGGGTGGGAATTTCTTCTTGGGAAGGGAAAGCTCTGCCCCAGGATTGCAGGCCAGCTCTGCCCCCTCAGACCCATAGGAAAAGACTACCTGGCCCTGGCCCTGCCCTTGAGGCCCCATCTCTGACCAATAGTTGAAGTGATTAAAGTTCTCACACCCTGACATCCACTCCCAGGTGCCTGCTGATCCCACTCCACCCTAACACTGAGACTACTGGCTGAGCCACACCACTCCTGCTGGGGTCAGCTATGCATTTACAGATCAGTGCCACGTAGTCGGGATCGGGTACCTGTGGGGACCAGAACCTGCGGGAGGGGCTGTGTGCACAGGAATGCAATGCTCTTGAGGACCTTTCCCTCATCTCCACTCCCTGTCTCCTACAGGGCACCTTCTCACTTCTAGCCAACCCCCCAGTGTCAGAATCATCCCACCCTTGGCTATGTGAGCCACCAGGGCACCACGTGCAGGACCTGAGCCCCATAAGAGTTAGGTGAAGAGGCAATGTGAAGAGGAAAGATGACAGACAGGTGGAAGGATGGTAGGTGGATGGACACAGCCATACCTTTAGCATGGGTTTGTTAGGGGCTGGGCACAATGCCAGGCATGAGAAATATGGCTGTGAACTCAGCTTAGCTATGTGGCTGGGTAAAAGGCCAAGGTAGGAGTGAGACCAGGGAAATGGTTTTCCAGAAAGGAAGGAAGAATGGATGGATGGACAGAGGGAGAAAGGGCAGATCCAGGTCCAGCACAGTTGGAGGATTCTTCTGTCCCCTGGGGAAGGTGTGGGCAGAGTCTTCTGCTAGCCACTGTTCAGCCTGGACTCCACTGAGGTTCCTGGTCCCCAGATCATGCCTTGGCTCCTCTCCCTGGGGAATTCCCAGCTGCCCGGGCACCTCTGCTGGGTCTGTAGGCAGATGCCCTGTTCTACCCAGCAGGAAGTGTGTGCCTCCCCACTGCACACAGATCAGGGGCATCAGGAGGAGACAGCAGCAAGAGAGCCTGACCCCTAAGGCCCGGAATTTCCCTACAGCCCAGAGATGCTACCCACCCTGATAAAGAGACAAGGGCAGTCCCAGTGACTTCCTCTATACCCACTGGTGGCTTTCCCACTCCTGACACCCACGCTCCACATCTACCTCTCGGTTCTGGGGCCCCTGATGTATGATGTGACCCTCAAGTCCTGCCACTTGCACATTAGGGGCCGAGGCTCCAGCCCCAGGCTTGGGCCTACTTTCTTGACTGCTCTTGGGGAAACGGCTTAACCTCTCTGTGCCTCTGGTCATCTATTGAATGAGGACAAACACCTCTGCCTTGCCCACTTTTGGAGGCAGAAAAGTCAGGAAATTTCTCTGGCACCTGAGAAGCATTGTGCAGCCAGGGCTTGGTCTCTTGGACTGCAGCCCTGCATCCCCTGGGAACCTCATGGGACCAAAGCATCCGTACTGCACACCTGAACACTACAAGGATGACCTCAATGACTGTAACCCTGGCAACCAGGCCTCAAGCTAAACCCACTGAGTTTCTCCACAGATGCCTCACAATGCCACCTAAGGCTGGGCCACTTAGTACTGTGAACCTATGGACAAGATGAAGAGGGGCTAAGGAATAGGACTGAGGTCACACCCAGCCAATATGGTTCCAGAGCTTGTCCTAGGCTCTGGGAAAGCCCAGTCTCACCCTGAGAAATACCCTACCTCTACTTAGCATGGGGTCTTGGGAAGTATGGACATGCTCCCCCTTTGCATGAAAAGACACCCTATGCCCCGGCAGGACGCCAGGTCAGGGGCGAGTTCTGCATCTTCAAGGGAAGCCACGGAGGTGCTCAGCTGAAGTGTTGCAAAGAAGCCACCTGCCTCATCCTTGAGGAGGACAAAATGGTCTCTAAAGTGACTTTCCATTCACAGGCTAATGCTGATGGGCCCTTTGTCACCAGTTCCTCCATTCATCCACTAAACTAGCATTAGTCCAGTAGCTACTAGGTGCCAGGCCTATTCTCAGAAACATTTCCTGAGAGCCGGGGTGCTCAAGCAGACTATCTAGGGGTCCCGCACTCCAGTTCGCCTCCTGTAGACCAAGCTCTGCTTGTCTTATTTACAAACTAAGGGTGGCAGTAGTATCTGCCTGAGTTTTATGAGGATTAAATGCTGAAGTGCTCTGAACTGTGAGGCACACAGTTAAGTGCTTGATAAACGTTTGCAACATCCAAATGCAAAGGAGGACTTGAGTTCCCAGCCTCAGAACGCCCTTCTCACCCTCTGCATTGTCTCTGTTGGATGCAATTGGCCTCTGCTCCTTTCATTAGATCAACAGGAAAATGCTCTGCCTTTGGGACACACTTGGAAGAAAATGGTCTCCACAGCCAGATGGGCATAGAGAAGCCCACAGTTCTGAGCAAGCCCCAAGATCCACCACAGGGGGCTCCCCATGTTCTCCAGAAGGGCAAGGGAGGAGGGTGATGGCACTGCCCTCCCCTTAGAACAGAGTTTATTCTCCGTCTGTTTAATGCTATGCCACCTTTAAGTCCAGGCCTCCTAGTTTTAGTGTATGGTCATCTCCTTGTGCCCTGGCTGGGGTTGAGAGACCTGGTGGCCCAGGCAGGGGGTGCTGAGCAGGTTGGGTCTCCTCTCTCAGCCCTGCCTATGCAGAATGATGGACAAATAGGGTAAGCATTTACATTTTTAAAATGTATTACATGAGCTAGGGAGATAGCTCAGCAGCCTAGGCGTCTGCCTGGCAAGTGCAAGGACCCAGGTTTGATCCCCAGTACAGCATGCCATACTGGCTCTGCACTGAGCCAGGCCTGGAGACCTGGTGGTAAGGCTGAGACAGGAGGATGGTTACAAGTTTGAGCTGCATAGTGAGAGCCTGTACCAAATAAATAAATAAATAAATAAGTAATTTAAAATGTATTACAGTAAAAGACACACACACACACACACATACACACACACAATCTTTAACCTCCCCAGGGCCTCAAACACATGCCATCATTCATGCCACTTTCTGAAGCAGATCTGCAAGTCATCTTTCATGAGTGTCTTTTTGTGGCTGCCTCCACATCTCAAATCAATTCAAAATACATATGAAAATTTCTACCAAATAAAGTCCTGATGGCATAGCCTCACCTACCTCATTTACTGCATCTGGTACCAGGAAACTTCTGGCTCTCTTCCAAAGTCAGAATAACAGTAGAAAGCAAGCATTTTGAATCAAGTCAGGACATTTAGGCAACCACACCAGGGCTACTACAGACACTCATGAAAGAGGATTCCCAGAACTGCTTCAGAAAGTGACAAGAACAATGGGACAAGGGTGTTCAGTGTGGGAAGTGGGGGAGTATATTGAGGGGATTAATGGCTATGTGTCCTCATAATAAATTACTTCTAGCTTACCTATTCACCCTAGTTTCCTGTATATGAAATCCTGTTTATGAAATGGCAGTAGTTGCGGGACCCACCCTGCAGTGTTCTCAGCCCTCGGAAATGCGCTGTGCCAGTAGAAAGGCTCTCCTGACTGTACTGCAGCTTGAGCACACAGACGGCAACCCAGAGTAACATCCCCACGTCTCGGTGAGTCAGCGGCACCTGGCCACCTTGTCTACGTCTCACGACACTGTGGGAAGACTCCTGTAGCGGTGGCAGGGCCTTTCCCTGTTTACCCTGGGTCTCGAATTGACTGAGCCCTGTGTGCCTGAGGTCAAGACAGCTGAGTCAACTCCTTCTGGGGTGTTAGCAGCCAGCCTTCCTCAGAGGCAACACAGGAACCATGACAACCAAATGTCAAGACTCTGTTAGAGGTTACAGGTTCAGAGCTCTGGATGGGGCAGACCTCCTACCCCAAGGGTAGGGAGAAGCACAGAGGCCTCTCTCTGAAACCCCAGCAGGGGTCCGAGACCTCAGGCTAGGGCTGGGTACCTCCTCTAGCCCCACTCCCTAACCTGGCAAGGCTGGCTACCCCACTTCACACCTCAGCTCTAATGCCACCTTTCCACGAAACCCTCTTAGAGCTCTCCCATTCTTCTGATGGGTTCAGCCTCTGAGCTTCTCAGCCTCAAAAGTCCCATATCACTTTACCTACAGGGATATTCATGCCCAACCCCCTTGAGCTTTGTCCCCACCAGACCTGTCCCGAACCCTGCACAGCATGGTGATGATGCTATTAATCCCCATAGCAGTCCTACTCAGGAGGTAACCACTGGGACTATGCGTGACAAGGATGAAGCCCCACAATAGGTAGAACCTGCCCTAGAGCACATGGCCAATAAGCGCCAGGGACAGGCTTTTGTTATTAATGCTTCTTCTTTTTTTCTTTTGGCACAGGGATCTGAACTCAGGATCTTGTGCTTTTCAGGCAGGCACTGTGCCACTAAGCTATATTCCTGGCCAGGGGTGGGCTTCAAATCACAGTCTGCATTAGGCCACAGATCTTTGATGTACCTCTGTGTCACAGAGCCTCTAAATCAATGCATTTCATTCACTCATTGAACAAACATCTTTTAAGTATCAGATCTCAAGCTGATCTCTATGAGCATGAGACAAATATATCCTATCCTCCTGGACTTTGTAGCTTAATGAAGTAAAGAATTTTTTAGAAAGCAACAAAGTCATTAATCCAGAGCTGGGGTGATATCTCGGTAAAATAAAACTTGCCCGGCAGCCGGGCGTGGTGGCTCACGCCTGTAATCCCAGCACTTGGGAGGCTGAGGCAGGAGGATCAGTGCGAGTTCGAGACCAGCCTGGGCTACAAAAGTGAGCACAGGACCAGCCTCAACTGCATAGCGAGACCCTGTCTCAAAAAGACAAAAAAAAAAAACTTGCCTGGCAAGCATAGATTCATGAGTTCAATCCCTGGTTCCACCAGAAAGAAAGAAAGAAAGAAAGAGAGAGAGAGAGAGAGAGAGAGAGAGAGAGAGAG